>CAUYRH010038889.1:0-15298 GCA_963574655.1 Perodicticus potto | reverse complement strand
GCAGAAAAATACAAAGTGTGAACCTTACTTAAATTCCAACTCAAACAAGTCAACAATTAAAAGTCATCTTTGTTAATGGACTGTATCCATTCATTGATATACTCATTCACCTTGCCCCCGGCGGAAGGGACTGTATTCATTTGTTTCCTGGCCAAGGAACCCATACACCTATATATACCCTGAGACTAAAGGCCTAAAGGAGGAGATGGGGAAAGGCCGGGAGAGAACAGAGAGAGCTTCTCTCTCCCTACTTGAGTTCTCTTCCTCTACCAGGAGCTTTAGTGTTTTCTGTATTCTTTTCTGTAAATAAACTCTGTCTTACCACTGGGGGGTGGGGGGGAAATAATGTAATGAAGAATAATAAATTACATGTATTTAAAAAAATAAAAAATAAAAAAATAAAAAAGAAAGAAAGAAAGAAAGAAACAGTCAGCTGTCGTTGTAGTTTTTCTTGTACCACACTGTAAGTTCAGAAGCAGCAATTGCTCCGTGAGGAAGCCAAGCAGCAAACCAAGGCCCCCAGGCAGAAGGAGAGCACCCAGGGTGGCCCGGCAGGCCCACGGCTGCCTTGTGACTCTGGAACCCCGCAGGGCAGCAGCTCAAGGAGAGATGTCACCAGCTCTTTCATCCCGTGACTCATGCACTGGCCTGTGGGTGAGTTCTGGGCCTTGACATGTAATTCCTCAGTTTCCCCAGCTGTCAGCGAGAGCACAAAGTGTGCTTCTTGTCTGGACTAAGGTACGCATGAGGGTGATTGCCACGGCCTCTGAAACTTGCCTGTAGCTTGAACCTGCCCTCCCCCCCAAAAGGTTATGACAGCAGCCCTGTGTGCCTGCCCAGCTCGGTCCCCGCAGACGGTGCTGAGCATGCCCAGGGCAGGTGTCAGCTACGATGAACTCCTGGCCCACTAGAGTCTTCCATAGCTCTGCTCCGCTCCCGTTCTTTCAGCAGCTCCCTGCTTAGGCACCAGACGTGCCCCTGCAATGTTCACCTGCTGCCCCACCCCCTAATGAGCCCTGCTGGGCTATCTTGGTTGAAGCCCTGACTCTGCACCTCCATCTGGAATTTCTTTTCACTAGCACCATTAAAAAAACAGCTCAATGTTCAAGAACCCTCCAGTTCCTGAGAGAACATGAAACCGGGGTGATCCAAAGGCCAGCAGGTTACCTCCCTACCATCCATGAGCACAGTTAAACTTCTGGCAGGTGGAACACTTGGAAAATAGGGAGTACACATTCATGTTATTGTCTGGTTCAAGGAGGCTACTGCCATCTCTTCCCATCTGTGCGGAAACACCAAGGCTATCTTTGTACCTTAGCAAGCACAGTGGAGTGAATATAATCACTCTTGATTATTTGAATGTGGAGTCAAATACTGTGGGCCACATTTCCATTACAATTCTTTCTAGGGATGAGGCTACACTTGACCGCTCTCTGGCGTTGCTTGAAATGTGGTTACATTTTCTAAATTTCTCTGCCCATGTGTCGCCTCTCCTTTGCTTCTTCCCCCATGAAATTATTTGCCAAAAATCAAAAGTCCAGTTAACAGAGAATTCTAGTTAGCACTTAACATAAGGGTTATTATAAAAAGTCTGCATGCAATTTAAAATAGTTATCTAGGGCGGTGCCTGTGGCTCAGTGGGTAGGGTGCCGGGCCCATATACTAGGTTCAAACCCAGTCCTGGCCAAACTGCAACAAAAAAGTAATAGCCAGGTGTTGTGGTGGGCACCTGTAGCCCCAGGTACTCGGGAGGCTGAGGCAAAGAGAATTGAGTAAGCCCGGGAGTTGGAGGTTGCTGTGAGCTGTGTGACGCCACAGCACTCTACCGAGGGTGATAAAGTGAGACTCTGTCTCTACAAAACAAACAAACAAAAAAAGTTGTATATTTTATATTGCACACGAACTTTATGGCCATCCTGTACACTGCCCAATTTCAGTGCTGAAATCAATAATGTTCCTTATCTGTGCTACACAAATGGTAGCTGCTCACCACAATCTCAATGAGGAAATGGATTTTAAATTTTATTTAATTTTAATTATTTTAAATCTAAACAGCCACCTGTGGTTAGTGGCCAGCATCTGAGCAGTGCAGGAAGGTCATGATGAGCAGCTCACGAGAGCATGTGGAAGGAGGCTGTGTGGACTCAAATCCAGGAGCTCACCGAGTGGCTGTGAGGCTTCAGTTATCCACTCGCCAGAGCCGGGCGTGCCGGCTCACAGGGCGCGCAGCTGTGCTCTGACGAGACTCGGTTCCACGGCTGGGTCAGGCCAGCGTTGGCATGTCCATCCCCTGGTTCTGACACTCCACATTCCTGGAGGCGCTTCCCAACCCAGGTGTTGTGGGAGCTGAATTATGTCCTCAAAAAGGCTATATTCAAGTCCTAACCCAGAACCTGAGAATGTGACCTTGTTTTGCGATAGAGTTTTCGCAGAGGTGCTTATTTTAAGGAGATGGAGATGAAATCACCCTGGATTTCAGGTGGGCCCTCCATCCAGGACAACCTGCCCACATGAGAGCAGAGGATGAGCACGCAGACAGAGCCAGAGACCGGTGGTGCACCTGCAGGCCAGGGACGCCCAGCCATGCCTGCAGCCAACAGCACAAGCTTCGAAGTCACATGGCCCTGCTGATGCTCTGATTTCCCACATCAGAAGTGCAGAGCTGTCAAAGAGCCTGTTTCTGTCATTTTCAGTCTCCCAATTTGGGGTAACTTTTTATGGCAGCCGAAGGAAACTAAAGCACGTGTCATTAGTTCGCTTTGTTGAAAACCAGCCTTCCTTATTTGGTGTCTTGCTTCTCTGGGAAATTATTTAGAATGGAACAGACCCATTATATGAGTACAGGCCATATACAGGGTGGCCATAAAGTTTGTGTGCAATTGAAAATAGTGTGTGATTTTAAATTTAAAATACTCTATAGCCACCCTACATAAAATACCAAAGCATTTAATTGGATTTGACTCCTTGAAAGGGGTTAGACTTCTTAGCCTCATCATGAGGACCCAGTTCAATTGGGAGACTCGAGGGACAATAGCACAGGACTCAGCAAAGGCTGCAGGCAAGAGCTGCCAGGACCAAGCCAGAACTGGCCCAGCAGACGGCTGGAGCAGGGAGTGTCTTGACTTTGTAGTTATGGTAGTTACTAGACATACAAATCAATCTTGTTTTGAAGGTATTAATAAAGAAGACGTGGGTTATCATATCATATTGGGGGGTTGTTATATTTTGTTATATTTCAATATAATGGCTTCCTTGGTAATCCTACATAATTTATTTTATGCATTTGATGTTCTTATCTGAGAAGGTGCCCATAGGCTTCACCAGGTTGCTGGAGGGGTCCATGATCCACAGTATGCTAAGAACTCCTGAATTAGAAATTGGAAGCTGACACAAGTGCTATGGTCTCCCTTTTAAAATGAGCTCTGGACAACCGGGATTTTTAAAGATACACTGTCATGTGAAGAAGACAGGTGACCTTCCTTTGGCACAAATAGAAGCAAACGGATTTCTATCTTTGCAGAATAACACCATTGATAAACAGCCGATAGTTCCCACTAAGTTGGCACCAGTCAGCAGCCTGAAAGAAACAGGCATATTCATTTTTGTGAACTGTTTTACTATGACGCTGTCTCGTTTCCAGGAATCAGACAGTTAAAATAATATATTTTTGTGGTTTGGCATTTGGAGCTTTGTTCTGGCTTCGCTGGTAACTGCCAACATCTGCAAATTATTATGTGCTCAGAAAGAAATCAGCCCCCACCAGGTGCTGGCCCCCTGGTCCAGGCTGGACCAGGCCTCCTGCCAGGCCACAGGGCAGAGTTCTTGGACTAGGAGACAGCTGGGTCAAAACTCAGGTTTCCTAGTCAGCCCTTAAGGACGGCTACGGAGAGGGCCAGGTACACGATACACGCACCACGGTCTCTCAGTTCCCAGGGACTGGCTCTTACTCATCTAGTTGAGGAAAGACAAAAAAGCTGTGGCTGCCAAAATTAAATTTTGCCCAGGTCAAAGGTTATCCATGTCAATGTCAAAAGTCTTTATTTCTTAGGCTCACATGGGCCCAAGGCCCCCAGAAGTGAACTCTGTATTCGGGTGCTCATTTCTAAATATAGAAACAGAGGGTCTGGCTGATCATGGAAGACACATCAAACCTCTCAAGAGGCCCGAGCCTGGTGCTCAGAATCTTGGCAGGTCCCAGCACCTCCCCAGAAATCTATCCCCTGCTGGTCTAAGCCAGCTGGCTCTCGTGACCGACTTGGAACAACAGAGCAGATGTTTGTGTGGGAAGCAAGCCTCATCCAACATCTGTCCTGCGGCGGGAAGGCTTGGGTGTTCACAGATAGAGCTGGAGTTCCCTGGTGGGTGGCACAGAAAATTAGCTGGCACTGCGTCACATGTAACCTAATTATAGGGGGGACAGGGTACGACTCCAAGTGATAAGAACATCACTGCTTCAGATGGCTCTGTAATTTTTCCTCTGTTAATTTTCTCCATAACTCACGCGAATGTCATAAGGGCTAATTAAAAAGAGCCTGAGTGACTTCATGTCGCAAGTAACTGGACCAAAAATTGTTGAGTTCCTGCTCATGCACGGGCAGAGAGGTGGGAGGAGCTCACTGCTGAGCTTCAAGTGACACCGGGCACTCAGAAATAGACAGCAAAGGGTCTGGGTGAAGGCAGGCACACACGGCTCATCCGCCATCGTGACAAAGCAGTTAGGACACACACAGATGGATGGTGTAAATACTGAGGGCGGAAGGCAAAGGGGGGTGCCAGGCAGACTTCTGGAAGAGGTGATCTCTTCACAGATGTCATGTGCACAGTTTGAAGGTTAAAATAGGGAAAAGAAAGAGCACTGGAGCCAAGCGGGTGGGGGGAGTCATTCAGAGGGACAAGAATCCAAAAGTGCAGTCTGGAAGGCCGAGGCGGGAGGATGGCTTGAGTTCAGAACTTCAAGACTAGCCTAAGCAATAGCAAGACCCTGACTCTACTAAAAATAGAAAAATTAGCCAGGTGTTGTAGGGGGTGACTTTAGTCCCAGCTACTCGGGAGGCTGAGGCAGGACATTAGACCCAAGAGTTTGAGGTTGCTGTGAGCTGTGACACCAGGGTACTCGATGCAGGGTGACAAAGTGAGATTCTATCTCAAACAACAACAGGAAAGGATTCCAAAAGCACATGGTCACAGTTGGACCCTCAAGACAGGGAATTGAACTCAAAGAGTCTCCTTCAGAGACGATATCTGATGGAGAAGGGGGTGTCAAGGGGAGGGGCATGTCTAACCCCAAACTACACGCAAACATCTGATGACAGGGACCCGTTGCCTGCAGCCTGTGTCACAGCAAGCAAGTCTTCCATAAATACCATCCAATGTGGCTAAGACGCCAAATGATAGACCCTGCTGACATCAAGGATTGCCACATGGTAGCCAATGAATACAATCCTGCTGTCGGACTTAAGAACTTTGACCTTGAACTCATCACCCTGTGACTTGTGGATGAGCTTAGGGACACAGAGCTGGTTCGTAACTGCTCATGATGGAGATGAATATTACCCTAAGTAATGGATAACATGTCTGTTTTTGCAGTGTTTCTGTATGCATATGAGGTCACTTTGAAGTCACGTCAGATTTTTGGACCACCCAGCTGATGGAGGGGTAGGGTAGTGCACACCCGAGCACTTCCAGAGCAGGACAGAGTGGAGAGGCTGGCCACAGCAGCAGGAGTCCGCTGCTCTAGATGTCTTGCTGACAATACCTCAGTCATTAATTTAATTCAAAACTTCATAATAACAATCAAAGCGATACAGGAAAGTAACTCCCAATGCTGGGAATCACTTGACATCTAAGTGGGTCCTTGGCTTCCTTCGCCTGAGAAAGAATTCAGGAGCCAGCCAACAGCATGAAATGAAAGCAAGTTTTACTCAAGAAGTGTGGAGAGAGGCTAGCAGTCCCTGTGGAGGACTTTTGCCCCTCTGTTTAAGCCAGGGCTTAATTATGGGGTAAACAAGGGGCAAATACATATTCATGTTATTTATTGGAAGGGGTGGTGTTTCCCTGGAAGTAGGGTGATGACTCCTTTAGACTAAATATGGTCAAACAGGAAGTGTCCCGGCATCAGGTGCATGATGGGAGTGGGGAGGGCTCCTTAGAAACTTTCATGGTAATATTATGAGTGTAAGGAAGGTGCAAGGTCATGAAGCAGTCCATCCCTTTGCCACCTTGGTTCTAACAGGCTGGAACCTGTCCTGCCTCCATCATGTTTTTTGTTTTTTGTTTTTTTTGCAGTTTTTGGCCGGAGCTGGGTTTGAACCCACCACCTCCGGATATGGGGCCGGCGCCCTACTCCTTTGAGCCACAGGCGCCGCCCCTCCATCATATTTTGAGCAAGGGAGCTGGAAACTGTGACCTCCTGAGTCGACTGGACAGGGTCCACACATCTGAGCTGCAGCTGAAGAAGCCCCTGCGGCAGAGCCTGAAACGATGCCCAGAGCAGAGCCTGAAACGACACCCGGAGCAAAGCCCATCAGTTCCTGTCTCAGAAAGACCACTGGGCGTAGGCCGCCCCAGGAAGGCTCGTGCAGAGTGCAGCGAACAGATGGCAGAACACAGGGGTGCCTACCCGCACACACCCAGTTAGGAAGATCCGACAGTGTGGTTCTGGGGTCCCCAAGCCCATGGAGGGCAGGAGAGCAGTCCCCTCCTGAGTATGGCCAGGTCCCTTCTTGTTTGGGGTTTGGGTTTGCTAATCCCAGTAGCAATGGCTTTTGTGTCCCCCACTCTGGAGGGTATTGGAACAGACTTTTCCCTCAATTCAGGACTTGAAATTCATCGCAGAGAACTGTTTGGTTGGTTTTTGCCTGCATGAGATTTGCTAAGGCTGCTATAGCAAAGTACCATAAACCAGGAGGCTTAAAACAACAGAAATGTATTCTCTCTCAGTTCTGGAGACCAAACGTCTGAGATTGAGGTGTCAGCGGGGTTGATTGATTCTTTCTAAGAACCGTGAGGGGGAGTCTGTCCTATCTGCGCTTTTAGCTCTGGCGCTGCCTCCAGTGCTGGGCTTGACCACACCTCTCTCCCATGTCTGCCTCTGAGTCCCGTGGCCGCCTCCGTCTGTCTATCTATCCTCTTCTTATAAAGGACACTGGTCATACTGGATTAAGGGACCACCATCCTCTAGTATGGCATCCTGTTAACCAATTACACCTGCCTATTTCCAAATAAGGCCATGCTCTGAAGTACTAGGGGTTGGACTCCAATATATCTGGGGAGGGGGAGCAAAGTTCAACCCACAGCAGTCAAGTACATAAACCTCATTAACTTAGTACACAGGCCTTTTCCTGCTGTTTCTAACAATGGACTTTTCTGTGCAAGGTTGAAAATTAAGGCAGTTCCCTCCCTGCCAAGGGACCCTACACAAGAGCCCTGGTGCTGCTGAGGTTATGAGGAGTCTCTCACGCTCTTCAGTCCTGTGACAATAGGCTGTGTGTCACATCTCCACACACCCATACATAGACGTAGCACTTTTGGCAGGAAGAGAATGATTCTAAATGGAGTCCGTTTGAAAGAGTCTCCCCTAAGAATGGTTGCCAGATTTAGCAAATGAAAATATAGGACACCCAGTTAAATTGGAATTTCAAATAAACAATGAATAAGTCTTCAGTGTAAGCACATCCTGTGGAATGTTTGGAATACACTTACACTGTAAAAATTATGAAATGTAATGTAGCTGGCCATCCTGTATTTGATTGACAAGCCCAAGCCCTTGCCACAAGAAAATCACTGATGTCCGTGTCATGATCGTTCCCCAGCTCAGCTCTGTCCTCCTCCTCCTGCCCCAGGACTGGGACTGTCTGCACAGCCCCCAGGGAGGCAGGGACGCAAGTTGTAGCAAAGGGGGACTGACAAGGAATTGAACTACGTTTGAAGTAATTCCCAGAGTGAATCCCTCACTTGGGCACGACCGAGACAGGACTGCGTCTGACAGTGACGTCTCCCGTCTTCCCCACTGTTCTCCACCGTGCACCCCGCAGAAGAGGCGCTGTGCACAGCACAGGGTGGATTCCACCCACACACTTCCCGGGCTGCCCTGCAAACATAGGGGTTCTGTCTGCAATGAACTTAAAAAACAAGGATTGAGTTGCACTTTTGGAAGTCAATTGTCAGCGTCCTTAACCTAGAATGACTACTTTTCTTTGGGGTTGAAACCCAGTAGTTGGATCACTGGATCAAATGGTAGGTCTATGTTCGGTTCTTTGAGGAGTTTCCACACTACTTTCCATGGGGCTGCACAACTCACAATGGCAGAGATGTGCAATCTGCCTACGTGCCCATCAGCTGAGGGGAGGATAAAGGGCATGTGGCGAGTGTATACCTAGAGTACTACTCAGCCAGAAAAAAGAATGAAACCCCAGCCTCGGCAGCACCTCGGGTGAAACAGGCCATTATCCCAGGTGAAGTGTCTCCAGAATGGAAATCCGGACGCCACATATTCTCACTCAGAAGTGGGAGTTAAACAGTGGTCACACGGAGTGAAGGCCCAGAGGGGGATTGGGGGTGAGGGATGAAAAACTACTTATAGGGTGCAATGTGCACCATTCAGGTGATGGGGACACTCAAAGCCTGAACTTCACTGTTATACATTTTTTTTATAGCAAAAAACATTTGTACTTCCTAAATCAGCGGTTCTCAACCTATGGGTCGCGACCCCTTTGTAACAATGAAAATACATCCCACATATCAGATATTTACATTACGATTCATAACTGTAGCAAAATTACGGTTATGAAGTAGCAACAAAAATAATTTTATGGTTTGGGGTCACCACAACATGAGGAACTATATTAAAGGGTCGTGGCATTAGGAGGCATTAGGAAGGTTGATAACCACTGTCCTAAATCTTCCAAAATAATTAAAAAGAAAGAAATCAAGTGTCACACTTATTAACACAGTTGGGCTCCTGTACAGAGGACTTCAGCTGACATCAGAGCTGGCCTTCCTGGGGGAGGGCACTGGCCGATCAGCCACCTCCCACCTGCCCCTGCCTGCCAGGTGAACACACAGAACCCTGCAGCCAGCAACACGGAGCAATGGAAATAGGCTCTTCAGAGAACACCAGCTCCTCTACCCTCAACTCCTCACGCAGAAACTCCTTCCCCACTTGAGAGGGTATGTGCCCACAGACAAAGGATGCCTGTGCGCTTGCTGAATAAAAAGCAGCTCATTCGGAGCCAAAGGCTTCAGGACTGGAAGGTGGTTTGAGCATCTCAACTGCAGAGCACAGCGTGGAGAGGAGGCATCTAGGGCTCAGAACGCAGCAGCAGAGGCCTGGAGCGCCACCTGCCCTGGCCCAGCCCACAGGAGGCCTGCAGGGCACCCGCACTGCTCTGGGCTTGTTTCTTCTTTATCTACAAAGAAGTCGAAGTGGAAGGGAAAAGAATAAGAAACCAAAAAGGCTTATTATTGCCCAACAGGGTCACTGGAATTGACTCAAGTCAGTGAAACGCTTTGAAGATTAATGGGCCCATATAAATGTTAATTTGTTCTGAGGTTTCTCCTAGGACATGAAGCAGAACTCAGAGGACGTGCCTATGAAGCGCAGCGTGGTGGCCTGGGTTATAATTAGTGCCTATAAAGGTCTCTCGCAGGAGGGTGAGGGAGAGCGATTCCAGCACTGTTTCTTTTGGACGTAGAAGTGGGACTGTGTGTGGCTCCATTCCCTGAAACACCAGTGTGAAGAGTTAGTGACAACAGTCCCCGGCAACAGGGGGTTGAAAAGGACCCACTCTGGGAGACTTCGGAGAGTCCCCGGACAGGAAAGAGACAACACCACACCTTTCGGCCACCATTAATTAAGTTCCATCTGCTTTAACGAGGGCACTGAAGCCCCCTTGAACAGACCTGGGGGCCCGAGAGCTAGCAGGTGCCCCATCCCCCCAAAGCCAGGGGCTTCTATGAGAACGCACCTCACGCTTATGGGGAAAGGGAGCAAAAATCCTTTCAGAAAAATAAGAATTAAACCAAATGAACAGGCGGCCACCCCAAGTCCCAGTTTCCCAAACCAGGAAGCAGCCTGGCCTCACAGGGGCCCAGGGTTCTGGTAGCCTGGTGGCAGCAGACTCCTCACAATCATCTCATACTTCCTCCATGTGGCCTTCTGCGCTGGGGCCCCCGGGGAGGGGAGCTGGGGCTAAGAGGAATGAGCAGAATCAAGAGTAACGGTCAGCACATCCAGGGTGTGAAGTGTTTTAGGTGAGGGTCGCACACTCACTTATAGAGCTGTGCAATAGTCACACAGAGGGTGTGACACTTGTGCCTCTTAGCTACATGTGAGCCGAATTACGTACGCTCCCCTGAGTCCCCAGCACCCCAGCATGTGTCTGTGTTAGGACGCAGGCCTTTACGGAGGTCACAAGTTAACAGGAGGCTTGAAGGCTGGGTCCGGCCCCCGTCCGACTGGTGTCCTTATAAGGAGAGGGGATCTGAACACACAGAAAGTCACCAGGGGTGCCCAGAGGAAAGGCCATCTGAAGCCAAGGAGAGGGCTCAGGAGAAAGCAAACCTAGGGGTCCCGGGGCTTGGACACCAGCCACCAGAACTGAGAGAAAATAAGCCCAGTCTATGGTGCTTGTGATCACAACCCTGGCAAAGCAACACAGCTACCATCAGAGAGCGGAGGCCACAGGCTCCTGCCAACCTGGGTGCCTTGCACAGCACACCCCATACTTGGGGACTTGGGTGCCAACCCCACGCCTGGCTCCTGACACCAGCTCAGACCCACCTCCATGGATCCAGGAGCTGAGGGGCAGCACAGGCCAAGGAGAATGCTCCCTCGGGAATCCCTCCTCCAGGCAGCCTTCCCTGACTGCTGCCCCCATCTCCAGGCTCCCAGAGAACCAGGCTCCCATGCATTGGAACACTCTCCACACTGTGATAATTCCTCAGTCCCCACAGCCCAGCCCTCAGGAGACGCTTGCTCTCTAGGACTTTTTCCCCTTTTGCTGATCCCTGGGTCCCTCCACCCACCTCGGTACCTGGCACTCAATGAGCAGGACTTTTATTTTACGGCTGTCAGCTGACCGTGGCATATGGGCCCAGGAGAGAGCAAGGCCAGACAGGCCTGAGCCTGCAGGGCTGATGCACCCCACAAGGAGGAGGCCGCGTCCAGGGGCAGACTGAATGGCCCAGCTGTCCATCCCCATCCCAGGAGTATGGGGCACGGGGCCAGGCCCTAACCACCCACTTGTGGTGGAGGGGTGAGCACCCCTGGGATGCTAAAGCCTGCTTGAGGATTAGGACGGCTAAGTGCAGAGGTGGGGGTGTTTTACCAAAGGGAACAGTGTGTGCAGCGGCCCAGCAGTCCCAGTGGCTGATGGAAGAAGCTCCAAGAGATGCGAAGGGGCTCAGATGGGGCTGGAGAGGTCAGCAAGGGCCAGACCACAAAGGCCCGTGTGGACCAAGTGGGGCCTTGGGTTCTACAGGGGAGTGGCCACAGGGAGCTGCTTCCCGGGTACACTGCTGGCTCCAATCCGTCCTGCCCACACTGGCCAGTAATCTTCAAATGCCATGACCCCAACCCACAGTATTCTGCCCCCAAGGACATCCACAGACAAGGAGATTGGCCTTTCAAAGTTCCCCATCCATCTGTTGGTGAGGCCTGGGCAGCACAGACTGTCAGATCCTCCCACAGCCCCTGAGATCCACCTTTTGCCTAAAGGGGTCTCACCTGGTCCCTGGCATGATGTGTCCCTGTCCTCTTTCTGTCCTTATGCCATCAGGGGAGCTTTTCCCCTGAAGTGAGAGGGTCATGCCACATGAGACACGCAACCCCCAGTGCTCAGAAGCAGAGAAGCACCGTGACCCAGGCACCTTTGTCAAAGGCGGCCAGTTCGGTCTCTGCTCTGGGAAAACTCCAGCCGGGGCCTGTGAGGATGGTTTTGCACTATCTGGCCCACTAGAGATAAAACATCTAGGGCTGGGCGCAGTGGCTCACACCTATAATCTTACCACTCCGGAAGGATGAGGCAGGTGGATTGCTTAAACTCAGGATTTCAAGTCCAGCCTGAATGACAGCAAAACCTTCTCTCTACTAAAAATAAAAAAACTAGCCAGGCATTGTGGTGGGTGCCTGTAGTCCCAAGCAACTTGGGAGGCTGAGGCAAGAGGATTGCTTGAGCCCAAGAATTTGAGGTTGCTGTGAGCTATGACGCCATAGCAGTCTACAGAGGGCCACTCTCTGTCTCAAAAAAAAAAAAAAAAAAAGAGAGAGAGAGAAAGAAAAAATCTAGATGGCTTTGGCGAGGGGAAAACTATCACGTTGCTAAAATGTCCTTGATTAAAATGAATAGCCTGGGGATAGGTGGAACAATTCATTCCAGAGACCAGAATAACTGAGGAAGTAGGCAAGGCTATGAACCTAGCAAGGGTGATGAGCATCACTCGGGGCTTCCCAAACAAAAGGAGGAAGAGGCCAAGGTAAGGGTTTGGGACATCTGACCAACAAGTGGAGGAAATGGTCACTTCCAAACTGCTGTTGGATATGCACTCCGCCGCATCTGTAAGAACGCAGCCCTGCCTGTGTCCCCTCCCTGTGCCACCCCAGTCGGGGCAGGGGACTTAGTGTGCAGACTTTTGTGTTTATGGATGGCATCTCTCACGCACGTACACTCACAACGGTGTATTTTGCACATATTTTGGCATAAATAATGTTTAGTTTTAAGGCATTTTTAAAATTAAGTGATGTAAAAATTATTGAAATAAGATGGTAAAGATGATTTGGAGGTTTTCTTAGATGCTTAAGAGAAGAAATATTTCTAGAATAAAATTATTTCTTGCACATGTTAAATACTGTAGCGACACCACCGCTGTGAGTGCAGCGAGAGGGTGGGGCTGTGGATTGACCCGAGCAGTGAATGAGTCAGCCGATTACAGGCAGGCAAGACATCATTTGTTAAATGGTTCAGTGAACGAGGAGCAAGCAGGGCTAGGACTGGCAGATTTAAATTCACATACCAACAAACTTGTTATTGGCATGCCAAGTTCCGAAATGCAGAGCATTCTGCATTTTCTCCCCCTTGCTTTGTTTTCTGAAGTTTCTAGAAAGTGAAACAAACATTCATATCCACCAGGCCTCGCTGGCAGCCGCTCTGTACACATTCCTTCTCTTTGCCACTCTCTCTGACCCTCAGCTCCCAGCCTCCACTTGTCCCCAGATCATGTCCAGACAGCTACCGGCTGGGACTGCCCAGAACTCAGCTCAGCCAGGGATCGACAGCAGGCCTCCCCTCTGGGTAGAGCTTCCACCTTTACAAAGAGCTTACTCACTGGGGCCCTCATTGTATTTCACCCACCTTGTGGGCTGGGACAGGCTCGTTCTCACAATATTCTCTCTCTCTTCTCCCCCGCCACACATGCACACACTGAGAACATGAACACTCGCCCCACACGTTCACGCCACCCAAGAGGGCAAGACCGTTACCTCCAGGGAGCGAGAGAGGGGCCTGCAGTGACAGAGCCCAAGCCGGGCACCAGGCCCAAACCGGCCCCAGACGCCCCAGCCCCGAGCCTGCCCTCCTCCCATGCGGGGTGGCCTCCACCGGCCCGACTGTGTCCTTCACACCCTGGGCCCTGGACCGGGCCACATCCTCTTCCTGCCGAAGTCTGCACCTAAGCACAGGGGGCCGTGTCTAGACAGGAAAGTAACCCCCAGAGGCTCCCGAGTGCACATGAACAAAAGGCCTGCAGCTCAGTCTGGACAACTCTGGTCACGTATTTGTGTTTCTCTTTTCTCTTCCATAAAAAAATCCCAGAAGACTTGTTGGTCACAAATGGCCAATATTCTAGCGATCAGCAGGATCAGATCACATGGCAGGAGGAGAAAGGAAGCCAGGCAGACTCTACACATGTGTGCACTAGACACACCCACTCGCACTGTCTCTCCCCACGTCCCCTTCTCTCTCTCTGGCTCTCGGAATCTGACTCCGGCTGTCCCTGTCTCTCTCCATCTCTGTGTCCCTCTGTCCCCACATGCCTCTTTGTCTCTGTGTCTGTCCCTGTTTCTCTCTGCATGTCTCCCCCCAACACACACACATCCCACTCTGTGTCTGACTCAGCCCCACACTCAGCTCCCAGGTCACTCGAACACCCATGTCCCTCACACTTCCTACAAGCCCCCACGCCCCCAGTGGCCACTTCAACTGGCACTAATGAAGTGAGGACGCACAAACTTGACTCCCCACCTGACCTCAGCATCCCCCCGCTGACACCAGGGCCACAGCAGTGCAGATGGGGGACACACCCAGCAGCAGAGGGCCAGAGAGGAGGAAGGGCCCGAGGTGCGGAGTGCCAGCCCCGGGTTGCTGGTTCCAGACACTGGTTAGGCTGTGGTGCTCCCCACCAAAGTTAGAGACCAGGACGAAAATCCGGTCTGGAGAGGCAGCACAGATTATTAAAAGAAGGGATTCGGAAAACTCTCCTTCATTTCACAAATGCTTGCCCCGAGGAGGGGGACGCATCTGGTGTTGCTATGGTCACCGGGCTGCAGCAGCAAGTGGTGGACACAGAGAGCCCACCCACAGAGTGCTGACCCCAGAGGGAGGGGCCTCGGGAGACAGAGGAAAGGCAAGAATGAGCCACAGGGTACACAGACATCAGTGACACATGGGGGCAGAAAACACGCTGCCAGGGCAAGAACCTATAGGGTGGCTGCAAATTTAAGGAGTAAATTCATCTGCTCAGGCCGCCATGATGAAGCACCACCGACTGAGCAGCTGAAATTCATTTTCTTGACTAAGCGCGATGGCTCCTGCCTATAATCCTAGTACTTTGGGACAGTGAGGCAGGTGGATTGCTTGAAGTCAGGAGTTTAGGGCCAGTCTGAGCAAGAGTGTCTCTAGTAAAAATAGAAAAACAGCTGGGTGTGGTTGCAGGTGCCTATAGTTCCAGTTACTCGGGAGGCTGAAGCAGGAGGATCATTTGAGGATCACTCAAATGTTGTGTGAGGTTGGAGCTGTGATGAGGCCGCTGCACTATAGCCTGGGTGGCAGAGCAAGACCTTGTCTCGAAAAGAAAAAAAGAAAGAAAGAGAGAGAGAGAGAGAAAGGAAGGAGAGAGAGAGAGAGAGAGAGAGAGAGAGAGAGAGAGAGAGAGAGAGAGAAAGAGAAAGAAAGAAAGAAAGAAAGAAAGAAAGGGAAAAGAAACAAAGAAAATAGTGCTAAGACTATTAGAAATGTCTATCTTGGGCAAAGGAGTGGAACATGGTGCCATTTTAGGCACTTATTTGTTATTCTTATTTAAATTT
>CAUYRH010038887.1:0-10862 GCA_963574655.1 Perodicticus potto | reverse complement strand
ATGGCCGGGCATTTTGGTGGGTGCCTATAGTCCCAGCTACTTGGGAGGCGGAGGCAAGAGTCTCGCTTGAGCCCAGGAATTGGAGGTTGCTGTGAGCTGTGATGCCACAGCACTCTATCCAGGGTGACAGCTTGAGGCTCTGTCTCAAAAAAAAAAAAAAAAAAAAAGAATAGGGGAAGATAAGATGGATATGGGGTAACAACAGTATCCACTACGGTTTATTCCCTACATACCCCATCCTAGCAAATTATTTAAGGATGTAGGACAGAAAACAAGGGAATAAACAAGTAAAAAGAAGATACAGGTTCTGGGATGCGGGTTCCAACCAAAGAGCTCAATGAAGGGAAGATCCAGGTGGCAACTGTGTGCAAACTTAAACAGCAAATACTTAATTCAGAATGCAGGAGGAGGAAAGAGAGTTCAGACAGGAAAGCCTGGCTGGGGGGAAGGGAACAGCAAGACTAAGAGAATTTTATAACACAATCAAGGAATATTAAAGGAAAGAGAAAGAAAGGCAATCAGGGACAGTGGGAAAAACAAAGAGCTATACAAGAAAGCCAAGGTTTGAATATGAAGCAGATTAAATCCTAGCAAGGACGGAGTCTCAGAAAACAGAATTGGTGTGACCCTGATTGGTCATTCTCCTTTAAATGGCTCAAGTATAAAAAGAAGGAAACCTAACCCTAGCTTCACTACTTGGCCTTGCCAAGACAATATTCATATATGTGTAATGATGTAAATGATGCTGACTGATTTTTCAACTTTAGAATTTTAACCTATGACTTGGCTGTGGCTGCAGGGCAGAAAATAAATGTTAATGATTCTAAGAATGGATGTGGTCAAGTATAGCTTTTAGGAAGCACAAGTTGGTGAGGGAAGGTAGAAAAGTAGGGTTATTAATGTCCTCATCTTATACAGAGGGGAAATGCCATATGGACTAATGTTGACAGGACAAGAAACACTGTTAACAGTTAGGGAGAAATGTGAACATGGATCTCAACATGGGGAGGTAATATAAGCTATCATCCTCTTTCATTTCAGAAGGTTAATATAATTCCCTAAAGCTGACAAAGCAAGAAAGATGTATAAGGATATGATTTAATTTTGAAGGTAACCATCAAAGGAACTAAAAGCAGAAATGGTTAAAAACTGACATTTCTGGGTCACAGAACAGGAAATGGAAGGGACAGAGACTGTGGTTTTCATCATAACTTCTTTTGTTATATCTGACTTCTGACAGAGTGGTTGTAATATACTAATAAAAATTCAAAACCCAAACAACCTTACCCTTCAAGTTTCCTACTGCTCTGATGTTAACATCTAAAATCCTGCATGATCCAGCTTCTGCTGCCCTCTGACCACCCCTCTGCTCTTGCCACACAGGGCTAAGCTCCTGCCAAACTCAAGGCCTTAACACATGCTCTTCTCCCTCTGGAAAGCCTTCCTGCACCTTGCCCACTTCTGTTCAAACTTTGGCTGAACACAAGGCTCCCAGCTGCCTCCTTAGGAAAGGCCTCCTCAACCCAAGATTGACTTGTTCCCCCATTACACAGTTCTGCATTGCTTAAAAATGGGGATACATGCTGAGAAATGTGTAATTAGGTGATTCCTGTCATTGAGCAAACATCGTAGCATGTACTTATACCAATCTAGATGGTATAGCCTACTACACACCTGTATGACAGAGCCTATTGCTCCCAGGCTACCAACCTATATACCATGTGACTGTTCTGAATACTGAAGACACCTGTACCACAGTGTAAGAATTTATGTATTTAAACATATCAAAATATAGAAAAGGCACAGTAAAAATACATATGTAGTATAATCTCATGGGACCACCATCTTCATGTAGCACATGACTGTATGGCATCATAATGAGCCCCACTCCCATACTTGTCCTTCTGAGCACTGAAGTACTTGTGTAATTATTTAATATCTATCTCTGCCCCAAACTCCATGAGGAAAGCTACCAAATCTGTCTAGGTCACCTTATCTCCTGCCTAACATAGGGCCTGGGGTACTACAGATATCTCACACCACTGTGGAATGAATGGACAACAGCTGTATGTACTACATATCCTTCAGCATGGAGCCAGAGAATTCAGTACTTAAACTGAACTGTGGGCAGCGCCTGTGGCTCAGTGGGTAGGGCGCCAGCCCCATATACCAAGGGTGGTTGGTTCGAATTCGGCCCTGGCCAAACTGCAAGAAAAAAAATAGCCCGGCGCTGTGGCAGGCCCCTGTAGTCCCAGCTACTCGGGAGGCTGAGGCAAGAGAATCGCCTAAGCCCAGGAGTTGGAGGTTGCTGTGAGCTGTGACGCCACATGGCACTCTACCGAGGGCGATAAAGTCAGGCTCTGTCTCTACAAAAAAAAAAAAAAAAACTGAACTGTACTGGCCAGATGAAAAAGATATTATGTGTGAAATAACCCTACCATTTAGAAGTAAGTGTTGGTGTAACAGACCTATGAAGCATGTAGTGTTTCACAAGGATGTCAGTGAGGAAGCTATTCAATATGTCATCCAAAGTCCTGGTGTATTCATTTGAGAGATGTTTTGTGGCTTGGACTGGGATACTGTCAGGGGAGATGGTGAGAAATTGTTGGCCTCACAGGACTTGCTGGAAGATTAGAGGACAGTTAGAAAAAGAGCTCAAGGATGACTCCAGAGAGCTAGAATTTTGGACTGAATTATTGGGTGGATGTTGATGTTACTTACTGAAAACAGAGAAAATGGGATAGGAAGTAGGTTTGAAAGGGAAAAGAAATCCAGGAATTCTTTTAGGAACTTCTTAAATTTGAGATTCCTATGAGCAACTCAAGTGGATGCTGAAGAGGCCATCAAATGTGGTGTTCAAGAGAGAGGTCTGAGATACAGAAACACAGGAGGTGCCATCAGCATGCAGACATACCATCATTCAGAGTGATGAAAACACAGAAACAATGGAAATGCCTTCTTCACTACACTAAAGCATAGCCATACAATGAAATGTTATTTGCAATAAAAATGATGGTATAAAAATATTATCCAGATTTTATCTATAGATGGCAGATTTATTGGCAATTTTTTTTTTTTTGAGACAGAGTCCCCCGGTCTAGTGCTGTGGCATCACAGCTCACAGCAACCTCCAATTCTTGGGTTTAAGTGATTCTCTTGCCTCAGCCTCCCGAATAGCTGGGACTACAGGTGCCCACCATAACACCCGGCTATTTTTTGTTGCAGTTGTCATTGTTGTTTTAGCTGGCACAGGCTGGATTCGAACCTGCCAGCCTTGGTGAATGTGACTGGCGCCATAAACATTGTGCTATGGGCGCTGAGACTTATTGGCAATTTTTAATTTTTCTCTATATTTTCTGAAAAACTTTTTTTTTTTTTTGGCTGGGGCTGGGTTTGAACCCACCACCTCCAGTATATGGGGCCGGCGCCCTACTCCTTGAGCCACAGGAGCCACCTGAAAAACATTTTTTTAATTAAACATGTATTACTTTTATAATAAGAAAATACAGGCTCGGCGCCTGTGGCTCAAGCGGCTAAGGCGCCAGCCACATACACTTGAGCTGGCAGGTTCGAATCCAGCCAGGGCTCGCCAAACAACAATGACGACTGCAACCAAAAAATGGCCGGGCGTTGTGGCAGGCGCCTATAGTCCCAGCTACTTGGGAGGCAGACGCAGGAGACTCGCTTGAGCCCAGGAGCTAGAGATTGCTGTGAGCTGTGATGCCACAGCACTCCACCCAGGGTGACAACTTGAGGCTCTGTCTCAAAAAAAAAAAAAAGGAAATACAATTAAGTGATTTTCATTCTAGGGAAAAGCGAAGATATAACTCCTTTTTTATTGACAAGGGCAGATATCTATAACATATTGTTGAGGACAGAAGGCAAGTTACAACAGCACATATTATATGATCTCATTCATCTAAAATATGTATGCATGCACGAAGGCAGATAAGGAAGATTCTAGAACAGTGATTTTCAACTGGTGTGCCATGAAACACTGTGCCATGAGAGGATCTTCAACGGGCCATGGAAATTTTTAAAAATTAATTAAATTATTTTTGAAAGAAGTTCAAAGCACAGTTAGTACATTCTTTTTTCTTACTTTTTTTTTTTTTTGAACAACATAATTTCAGTGCACCACAGAAGTTTAACTATAGGTTCAAGTATGCCGTGAGATAAAAATGGTTGAAAACACTGCTCTAGAAGGATCTTTAAAATGCCAACAGCAAAAGTAACTTTTACGCTATTACTCACCAAGTAATTTATGTGGTATTAAAAAGTATTCATAAGCAGTTTTATCATAGTTGCACTACCCTTTGCAGGGTATTTGCAAAACACTGTGTTCATAAATATCTAACATAATAAGATGAAATAAATTTTAAATGTCATTTTGTCTTTTACTATGCTTTCTCCCACTTACTAGTCCCCTTCACCTCTTTCCCCCACATAACTGACTAATCAAATACTAACTTTTTGCATTTTTCTTTGCAGACATTAGGTCTTACTACCATGTTGCCTAGGCTGCCCTCGAACTCCAGGGATCAAGTAATCCTCCTGCTCCTTCTGCCTCAGCCTCATTGAGTAGCTGCGATTACAGGTGCATGCTACCACACCTGACTAAAGTGCTGTTTTGGTATTTGTAGTCAAATGATATCACACATACAGGTGTTCTTAACCTCCTTCTGCCATGGACCCTTTAGACCTTGTGCACTCCTCTTCAGATGAAATGTTCTGAATGTAAAATAAAAAGCACAGACATCAATTAACAACATATCTTGAGAACTGGTGCTAGAATAATATGTGTTTCTTCAGTAAATCATTAAATAACCAGACCTTGAGATGGATCTAATAACTACCCTAATGCAGTAATGATAAACATGTATAATATTTGAAAATATTTGTAACAACTACAATATGATATAAAAGCATCTCTGATCTCTCTCAGTGACACTCATGTGTAGTCCAGATACTACCATGGTCTGGTGCCTGTAATTGCCAATGAAGGAAGAAATGTGGATTTTCAGTGAGAGGTCAGTGAAAATAAAGATGGAATGTTTTTCCCATCCATGATCACAGACCTTCCCCGAATTTCTCAACCCCCCAGAATCAGAGCCTTTGGTCTACAAAGATACCCATCAAATATATCTATGCATTTTCTAAAATGACGTTTTACTTACGTAAATAAAGAGCTGAATAAACACTATGTTTTTGTTTGTTTTGTCTTAAATCTGGAAGGATGAGTAAAAAATTGTATACAATTGAATACAAGCCATATTAACATTTTTAATAGAGTGATAACACTTAAAACAATAGACTTCCAGGCTGGGCACGGTGGCTCATGCTTGTAATCCTAGCACTCTGGGAGGCAAAGGCAGGTGGATTGCCTGAGCTCATGGGTTGAGACCAGCCTGAGCAAGAGCAAGATCTCGTCTCTAAAAATAGCCGGGTGTTACGGCGGGCGCCTGTAGAGAATCGCTTGGGCATAGGAGTTTGAGGTTGCTGTGAGTTATGATGCCACTGCACTCTATCTATCAAGAGTGACAAAGTGAGACTTCCAACCTTCCCTAACTACTTAAATGTCATCATTTCCATGTTCTTACAAGCCAAGAACATCCACTTGTTTAGTAGAATTATTTACTGTGGAGTTAAAAAGAACAAAAAGACAAACTGTCACAACTGCAGACATTTGTCTACTTTTTTTTGCCAAGTGTAATTCCAAAAACAGCTGAAAATAGTAGAGGAAATTAGTACTTAATATGGACTAATACATTCCATTGTTTATAAAAACACAAAACCCAGAAACACATGGGAATCTGTACTTTAAAAATAAGTTACCAGGCTCGGTGCCTGTGGCTCAAAGGGCTAAGGTGCCAGCCACGTACACCTGAGCTGGCGGGTTCGAATCCAGCCTGGGCCGCCAAACAACAATGACAGCTGCAACCAATAAATGGCTGGGCGTTGTGGCGGGCGCCTGTGGTCCCAGCTACTTGGGAGGCGGAGGCAGGAGACTCGCTTGAGCCCAGGAATTGGAAGTTGCTGTGAGCTGTGATGCCACAGCACTCTACCCAGGGTGACAGCTTGAGGCTCTGTCTCAAAAAAAAAAAAAAAAATTGCACATGAATTTTATGGCCACCCCGTGTATTATATAATCAGAACATTAAACCTGTGGTTTCAGGTTTAATGTTCTGATTATATTTTGATAAATAGTAAAATTGATATATACTTTTAAGTAAAAAAAAAGATTCACTTGTGCCCCATCTGAAGTCTCCCTCCATGTGTACGTGGGATGAGTGGGCAAAGGCTGGCTACCTGGGAAAAGGACATAGGCTTGGGGTGGACAGGGATGGGGTGATTTCAGGACTTCTGTGACTGAGTCCAAGTCTAGGTTTAAATAATGCTTGATCTGAGAACCCTATGGAGGGGAAGCCACTAGGTGGATCAAACAGGTTGGACTTGAGAATGAAACCAGCAAGGAACCATGGTGACCTACAGGTGGGGCTGGCTGGGAGAAGGCAGAGGCCAGCAGGGCGGGGCACCCGGCAGGCAGGTAGGGCCTGAGTAATGCCTCAAGCTATGGCCCTGTCATCCACCTCACCAGCTCTCTGTGCACTCATATCCCTTGACCTATTGTCCAGTTGGCAGACCTGTCAAATGACTGACTCTAGGAGCAGAGAAGCTTCCAGACTGGGAGGGTAGGTTTGTTCTCAGGGACACAGTATGTAGAAGGGAAACCTCTCCCTACTCCTTGGGGTGGTGGCAGCAGCCGGAAAACCAGTGCCGGAAGTGAACTGGCTGACCTTGAGGGAGGATTTCCTGAGCCTGCACTCTTCACCCCATCTTCCTGACAGCTAAGAGGCCTCCATTCTTGAGACAGGTAAGACCAGGATCAGGGACAGAGTTAGGAATAAAAATGAAAAATTTTTTTGATGATAAAAATAGCACAACTCTTGAAAAAAGTAGAAAATTCATAAAGCACACACACATAAAAGAAAAGTACAAGCTCTACACCACTACTACAGATAACTACCCTTAATATTTTGGTGTTTATTCTTCCAGTATATATATATAATAAATATATACACATATATGCATGCATATAATATCCATAATATATAGTCATATATAATATGTAATTATATAATTATATATGTAAATATAATATATAATTATTTTTAAGATAAGTGTGATTACATTGTATAAATTCCTCTAAGACCTCATTTTTTTCAGTTGTTATCTTGTGAACCCAATAAACATTGTTTTACATCCTCATTTTTAATGGATGTAGTAATTTATTTAATTAATCTCATGTTGATTTTTTTCTTTCTTTTTTTTTGGATGCAGAGTCCTATTCTGTTGCCCAGGCTAGAGCGTCATGGTGTCAGCCTAGCTCACAGCAACCTCAAACATGTGAGCTCAAACCATCCCCTTGCCTCAGCCTCCCATGTAGCTAGGACTACAGGAGCTCACTACAACACCTTGCTAATTTTTTTCTTTTCTTTGAGACAGTCTCACTATGTCATCCTCAGTAGAGTGCTGTGGCGTCACAGCTCACTGCAACCTCCAACTCCAGGGCTTAAGCAATTCTCTTGCCTCAGCTTCCCGAGTAGCTGGGACTACAGGCGCCCACCACAATGCCCGGCTATTTTTTGGTTGTAGGTGTCATTGTTGTTTGGCAGGCCTGGGCCAGTTTTGAACCCGCCAGCCTTGGTGTATGTGACCGGCGCACTAGCCGCTGAGCTACATGTGCTGAGCCTAATTTTTTTCTTTTTTAGTGGAGACAGAGATCTTGCTCTTGCTCAGGAGTCTGAAACTCCTGAACTCAAGTAACTCACCTTCCTCGGCCTCCCAGAGTGTTAGGATCACAGGTCTGAGCAACCATGCCTGGCCCCATGTTCACTGACATTTAGTTTGTTTCCAATTTTTTTCCCTATTTAAAAAAAAATTACTGAAATTGCAAAATCGTGATGGTGTTTTCTTACAATAAGTTACTAGAGATGAAATTGATAGTTCAAAGAATAATGTAATAAAGACTTGTGATAAATATTGCCAATTTTCCTTTTGGAAAGGTTGTGCCAACTTAGACTCCTTCCAGCAAGATATGAAATTGCTTTTTGTTACCTTCATCCACGTTGGTTGGATGTTGTAACTTTATCTTTACCAACACAAAAACATCTTTAAAAATATGGTTCGGCGTAGGGGCTCATGCCTATAATCTTAGCACTCTGGGAGGCTCAATCGCTTGAACTCATGAGTTCCAGACCAGCCTGAGCAGGTGTGAGATCCCATCTCTACTAAAAATAGAAAATATAGCACTCTGGAAGGCCACAGCACTCTACCAAGGGTGACAAAGCAAGACTTTGTCTCCAAAAAAAAAAAAAAAGAAAGAAAGAAAAAAAGAAAGAAAAGAAAAGAAAAGAAAAAATAGCTAGGTGTTGTTGTGATTAGAGCCTGTAGTCCCAGCTACTTAGGAGGCTGAGACAGGAGGATTGCTTGAACTCTGTTTTTTTGTTTTCTTATTTTTTTTTAGAGACAGAGTCTCACTTTATCACCCTCGGTAGAGTGCCGTGGCATCACACAGCTCACAGCAACCTCCAACTCCTGGGTTTAGGCGATTCTCTTGCCTCAGCTGGGAGTACAGGGACTGTACTGGGTAGTAGCTGGGACTACAGGCGCCCACCACAACGCCCGGCTATTTTTCTGTTTTGCAGTTCCGCCGAGGCTGGGTTTGAACCCGCCACCTTTGGTATATGGGGCCTGCGCCCTACTCGATGAGCCACAGGCACTGCCCCCCCACCCCGGGCTATTTTTTTGTTGCAGTTTGGCCAGGGTCGGGTTTGAACCCAGAACCCTTGCTATATGGGGTCGACGCCCTACCCACTAGGCCACAGATGGTGCCCTGAACCCCGGAGTTTAAGGTTGCTGCGAGCTAGGCTGATGCCATAGGCACTCTAGCTTGGGCAACTGAGTGAGACTGTCTCCAAAAAAAAAAAAAAAAAATCTTAAAATCTTCCACTTCTCTCTTCACTGTCAGTGTCCTAGCTTAAGATACCATCATCAGTGTTTGGAATTCTGCAATAGCCTTTTACTTCTTTTCCTGCTTCCACTTTCCTCCCCTCATGGTCTATTTTCCCAGATGAGTTGACTTTTGCTCCTTTCAATGCAGAGTGGCTTGTATCAGGCTAGGATTCTTTTAGAGGACCATGTAAAAGTTAGATCACACACATACACATACACTCAAAAAGCTGTTTTAAGATCAGAAAGTAGTCAACACAT
Organism: Perodicticus potto; assembly: GCA_963574655.1. NCBI lineage: Eukaryota > Metazoa > Chordata > Mammalia > Primates > Lorisidae > Perodicticus > Perodicticus potto. The sequence goes on along the minus strand of CAUYRH010038887.1, from coordinate 1,589 downwards.
GCAGAACTTAAGTAGCCAGAATCTTGAAGAGAAAGAAAACACTTTGAGGTGAGGGGAAGCTTTTTACTCTTAAGAAATTAGCTGATTTGCTTAGGTGGCATTGAGGCTGAGCAGAAAATGGTGACCTAAAGCTTGGGCAGTATCACAGGGCTAAAAAATTGGAGGCATGGTATGTGCCTATAGTCTCAGCTACTCAGGAGGCTGAGGCAGGAGGATCTGCCTAAGTCCAGGAGTTCAAGGCTGTAGTGAACTATGATTGTACCACTGCACTCCAGCCCAGGCAATAGGGCAGGAACCTATCTCAAAAAATAAAATAAAATAAAATAAATAATGGAGTCCAAAGCAAATGGAATTTAAGGAACCAAGATCTTGGGTGAAAGGGCACAAGAGAGCTGAGACCCACATTCCATGTAGCTTTTTCCTCTCTGATAATTTGCCAAATCATATTTGGGGTGGGGGTGGGGCAGGAATTAAGCAGTAAGCTGCTGCTAAGCTAAGGATAATTTCTGGTTTTCTTAGGGTGTTGGGGATTCAAAAATTTGGGTTCAGGGTCTAATAAGAAAGAAGAATCTAGTAAACACCCTCGGGTTTTAGTAAGACTCCTAAAGGACTATGACCTAGAAATAAGGGCAATTCACAAATGGAGCAGCCTACACAAAATCTGGAACATCTCAATTCCTGATTGGATTAGATGGTTTGACTCTAAAGTCTTTTCTGGAGAATAACATCATCCAGAGCCTCTATAATTTTTAATTCTACCCAGCATCCAACATTTAATAAAAATTAGTAGATATGGCTTGGTGCCTGTGGCTCAAGCAGCTAAGGCGCCAGCCACATACACCTGAGTTGGTGGATTCAAATCCAGCCAGGGCTGCCAAACAACAATGATGGCTGCAACCAAAAAAAAAAAAAGAAAGAAAAGAAAATAGCCAGGTGTTGTGGTGGGTGCCTGTGGTAACAGCTACTTGGGAGGTGGAGGCAGGAGAATCGCTTGAGCCCAGGAGTTGGAGGTTGCTGTGAGCTGTGATGCCACAGCCCTCTACCCAGGGCGACAGCTTGAGGCTCTGTCTCAAAAAAAAAAAAAAAAAAAAAAGGTGGCACCTGTGGCTCAAAGGAGTAGGATGCCGGCCCCATGTGCTGGAGGTGGTGGGTTCAAACCCAACCCCAGCCAAAAAATTTAAAAAAAAAAAAATTAGTAGATATGCCAGGAGACAAGACCAAGTAAACAAAAACCAAGAGATAAAATAGACAATAGAAGCAAATCCAAAGAACAACATATTGGTATTTCACATATGGACTTTAAGACACTGAAGAAAGTAGAATGGAGAAACTACTTTTATTTTTTTCTTTATTTTTTAAAATTTCAGTTTAATGTGAGGGTACAAACAATCAGGCCAAAATATTTAAATTTGTTAGGTAGAATCCCTCTTGTAGTTATCACCCGAAAAGGTATGCCAAACGCCCTCGCCCCATGCTCGTTCGGTGGGAGCACCTCACCCCTCCCCACTCTCCCTCAATCGTTCCCTGTCCTCTCAACTGGAACTGATGAGGTTTTCTCCTATGTGGGTAAGCATGAGATCATCTACTGG
>CAUYRH010038884.1:0-46153 GCA_963574655.1 Perodicticus potto | reverse complement strand
GCCTCAAGCTGTCACCCTGGATAGAGTGCTGTTGCTTCACAGCTCACAGCAACCTCCAATCCCTGGGCTCAAGCGAGTCTCCTGCCTCCGCCTCCCAAGTAGCTGGGACTACAGGCACCTGCCACAACGCCCGGCCATTTTTTGGTTGCAGCCGTCATTGTTGTTTGGCGGGCCCAGGCTGGATTCGAACCCGCCTGCTCAGATGTACGTGGCTGGCGCCTTAGCCCATTGAGCCACAGGCGCTGAGCCAACATTAGGTGCTTTCTTCAAAAGTCAGATAGAACTTTGGTTCCACTGAACAATGGGATGTAAGAAGAGATTAAGCAGCTGACTTTTAGAGAGGACTATTGTGAGGGAAGAAAAAATAGGGTTAACTATTAATGTCTTTTTATGTATCATTTTGTTTTGTAACTTTTTTTAAAAAATAATTTCACACAGCAAAGTTGCAAGAATGATGCAGGTAACCTTCTGTAAGAACCCAGAGGCACCAATATTTTAGTTTTATAACATTTCTTTTACTAGTCTCTCCTTCTACTTATACTTCCTTCCATTTTTTTAGTTGTTTGGGAATGGGTTGAATACATGATAACTCTTTTCCCTTTTAATACTTAAATGTGTAGTTTCTAAGGGCAAAGACATTTTAATCATACTATAACTGTCAAATTCAGGAAATTTTATATAATACCACTTTTTCTCAAAACTTATAAAGAGCAAATTTATTGCTTACAGTCTGAGAGGCTGTGAAGTTCAAGATCAAGGCCTCAGACTTAGTGTCTGTTGAAGGCTTATACTATCCTTTAAAGATGGTGTCTTCTTGCTGTGTCTTAAGATGACAGAAGGTCTATAATATATTGCTTTTTTTCTACAATCTGTATTTCACTTTTACCAGTTGTTCCAATCTTTATAGCATATTTTTCCCCTACTGTACAAAATTTAGTCTAGAACATGTATTGCATTTAGTTGTCATGTCTCTTTCTTCTAATCTGGAGCAATTCCTTAGCTTCTTTGTTTGGCATTACGTTGATATTGCTGAAGAAGTATAGGCCAGTTTCATATAATCTTCATTTTGGTTTTGTATGTTTTTTTTGAGACAGAGTCTCACTATGTTACCCTTGGTAGAGTGCTGTGGTATCACAGCTCACAGCAACCTCAAACTCTTGCGCTGAAGCGATTCTCTTGCCTCAGCCTCCCAAGTAGCTGGAACTACATTGGCACCCACCACAACATCTGGCTATTTGTTGTTGTTGTCATTGTTTAGCTGGTCCCAGGCCTGTTCACACCCATTGTGTGTGTGGCTGGCGCCCTACCCACTGAGCTACAAGCGCCACCTGATTTTTGTGTGTGTGTGTGATTAGTTTCAGGTTATACATCCTTGGTAGAATATTACTTAAAGTTACGTTTTTTCCTAAGGATATCATGAGAGACAGGGTAGTGATTGTACCTCACTTGATGTTAATTTCAGTCATCTAGACCAAAGGCTAAGAGGTTATCCAGATTTTCTACTGTCTAGTTTCATTTTCTCCTTGAAACTAGAAAGGAAGCTTCATGGGAAAACATTTCAAGACCTTGTAAAAATCCTATTTCTCATCCAACTTTTCTCTTTTTGAATCAGCAAGTATTTATGCTTGTCTAGCCCAGTCTGTTTTTATAATGATTACAAAATGGTGATTTGCCAACTCTGTAAATGTCTTCTGCATTAATTAGCCAAGATTCTATTTTTTAGAAAAAGAAACCTCGAGAAGACTACCTCTTTAACTTACCGTTTAATACACATAGAATTTAAAATGCTTTATACTGCCAGATTATCTGAAACATATTTCTTTTTTCCACTTGGGTGTGTATTTTTATATTAAATAATCCCTGTATGTTGTATGTAGTCAAGTTTTAGAGAAAGTTATACTATTTGAAAGCTACATTTGTGGGTTTTATTTACAAACCTTATGCTAGGAAGAGGGAAGAGAAAGTACAGAGACCCCGAGGTAGATCAGAGTGGCATAGAGCTATGTAGGAGAGTGTTGAATGTCTTTGAACAGAAGAGTATGACATGATTTGATTTTCCTTTTAACAGTCATTCTCTTATAGATACTAAATATACGATAATAGGTAGTACTTAAACCACTAGGTAGTACTGCCTATTATATCTTCATATGAAGATACGAAGAAAACATTATCAAGATTTCTGTGCTCTTCTTAATTTTGATAGAGTTGGGATATAGTTTTCTGAAGCCCAGTATTTGGAATCAAGACGACTACCTCTTTAACTTACCATTTAATACATACAGAATTTAAAATGCTTTATACTGTCAGATTATCTGAAATATATTTCTTTTTTCCACTTGGGTTTGTATTTTTATGTTAAATAATCCCTATATGTTGATGTACATAGACAAGTTTTAAAGAAAGTTATACTGTTTGAAAGCTGCATTTGTGGGTTGTATTTACAAACCTTATTTTATTTTCCCATAGTTGAATTACAAAATAGTTTTTAAATATATAACTAACATTTGAGTGCTTTTGCTGTGCCAAACATTGTTCAAAATGCTTTCCATATTTCTGTATACAAAATGTGTATTATATATAATTTTCTCAATAACAATAATCCTGCAAAATAAGTGATATTAATAACCATACTTTCATAAATAAGGAGCTGAGAATTAAGAGTTTTAGTAATTTGGCTTGGCGCCCATAGCACAGTGGTTACTGTGCCAGCCACATACACCAAGGGTAGTGGGTTCGAACCCAGCCCAGGCCAGCTAAATAACTGCAACAAAAAAATAGCTGGCATGGTGGCAGGTGCCTGTAGTCCCAGCTACTTGGGAGGCTGAGGCAGGAGAATCACTTAAGCCCAAGATTTGGAGTTTGCGTGAGCTGTGACCCCACCACAGTCTACTTAGGGTGACATAGTGAGACTCTGTCTCAAAAGAAAAAAAAGTTTTAGTAATTTGCTTAAGATCACAGAAACTACATGTACATGCCATTCTTGATCTTTGATAGGCTAGAAAATAACATGTAATAGAGGTCTATATGTAGTTATATACCAACCATTCCATGAAGAGCTCAATTGATAATTGTGGAAAGAAAATTGGTTGATATTAAGCCCTCAAACAGAAAAACAAATATCTGAAAGAACAGATCTTTGGCAAATTAAAGAATAGAGACCCCGAGGACAGTATAATTTTCAAAGGATATGTTAATCTGATGATTTTCCTTCCACCTTGTTTTTGTGAAGATGCCTCAGGAGTCAGTCATTCAGTTAGAGCAACAGTGATCTTGGAGGGAAAAGAGGCTTAGCGCCTGCAGCTCAGTGGCTAGGGTGCCAGCCACACACATCAGAGCTGGCGGGTTCAAATTCAGCCCGGGCCTGCCAAACAACAATGACAACTACAACCAAAAAAAAAAAAAATAGCCGGGCGTTGTGACGGGCGCCTGTAGGGCCCAGCTACTTAGGAGGCTGAGACAAGAGAATTGCTTAAGCCCAAGAGTTGGAGGTTGCTGTGACCTGTGACGCCACGGCACTCTACTGAGGGTGACAAAAACTCTGTCTCAAAAAAAAAGAAAGCTGGTAGAGTTCTTTTTTCCTTCATTCCCATGTATGCAGGTATTACAATTAAGATTTTGGAATGGGGCAGGAATGGACACTTAAAAGGTGAGTTGGAAAAATATTGCACTAAGTGTGGTGCTACTAGCCGCTGAAAGTCTTCTAAATCTCCTTATTTTGATTCTATGCTAAACTTTCGTATCATCATGTGATTTTTCTGGATAGAATTCTTGAAGGAATACATTTACCAGAAAATTGAAATGTCTGTGTGTGATTGCATTTCTTCTTCATTGTAAATCATCAAATCGTCAGTGTGGTATTTTCACTGAGAAATGCATAAGTCTCTTCTAAGTGTGATTGGTTAGATTTAGTCTCTCTATATCTGGGGCACTAGCAAAATCTAGTTTCTGGAATTGCAAAGCAATGTTCTTATTCCTTGTGAAGATTTTCCCTAGATGATACCCTCTATGTTAGGTTCTGAATACAGTTAGTGTCAGCCTGCACAGTGATAATAAGCTTGTGTAGTCTATTAGGAGTGGCTCAACCATAATAAGACTAAATTCAATAGTCTAAAGATTAATTAATCCCTAAAATTATTTATTCGTAAATGACTTTCATGATATACAGCTAAGAGAACTTTTCTACTTGACTGAGCTTTAAGTTCTACTGTCAAGTATTTTCATTGCCATTTTATTTAAGGAAGCTATAACAATGAGTAAGATTGAGAACCAGCCATGTCTTCTTTTAATGAAAAATTAATTTTTTACATTTAAAAATTTATTAATTTTTATTAAAAAATTAATAAAATTTATTTTACTAATTTTAATACCTTTTTAAAAGGTGACATATAAAACTATACATATTTATCAAATACAACATTGTTTTGAAGTATATATACATTGTGAAATGGTTACCTCTAGCTAATTAACAAATGGATTACCTCATGTAGTTACCATTTTTGTGGAAAGTATATTTAACATCTACCCTCTTGGCTCGGCGCCTGTAGCTCAAGCAGCTAAGGTGTACACCAGAGCTGGTGGGTTCGAATCCAGCCCAGGCCTGCCAAACAACAATGACAACTACAACCAAAAGATAGCCGGGTGTTGTGGCAGGTGCCTGTAGTCCCAGCTACTCTGGAGGCTGAGGCAAGAGAATTGCTTAAGTCCAGGAGCTGGAGGTTGCTGTGACCTGTGATGCCATGGCACTCTACCCAGGGCGATAGCTTGAGGCTCTGTCTCAAAAAAAAAAAAAAAAATCCACCCTTTTAGCACTTCTGAGGACTACAATATCGTCATTAACTGTAGTCACCATGTTGTACGATAGATCTCCTTAACTTATTTCTCCTATCTAACTGTAAATATGTATTCTTTAGCCAACATCTCCCGATCTCCCCTCCCACTAACCACACAGACTTGGGTAACCACCATTCTGTTCTCTACCTCTGTGAGATCAACTGCTTTTAAGATTTTGCATGTGAGGAACATCATGTGGTATTTGTCTTTCTGTGCCCAGCTCATTTCACTTAACAATAGTGTCCTCTAGGTTTATCCATGTTGTCACAAATGGTAGGATTTCCTTCTTATAAATGGCTGAATAGTATTCCATTATGCATATACACCTCATTTTTTTCATCCATTCCTCTATTAAAGGGTACTTAATTGATTCTGTCTTGGCTATTGTGAATAGTGCTACATTAAACCTGAGAATGCAGATATCTCTTTGACGTACTGATTTCATTTCCTTTGGATGTATGCCCTGTAGTTAAGGAACCTTTACTATTTTCCTTAGTGGCTGTACTAATTTTACATTCCCACCACTAATGTGCAAGGGTTCCCTTTTCATCGTGTCTTCTACAAGACTTATCTTTCGTCTTTTTGATAATAGCTATTCTAACAGGAGTGAGGTGATATCTTATTGTGGTCTTGACTTGCATTTCCTGATGATTGATGATGAACATTTTTTCATATACCTGTTCTCCATTTGTATGTCTTCTTTTGAGAAATGTTTATTTAGGTCTTTGCCTGTGTTTTAATTAGGTGGTTTTCTTGCTGTTGAGTTACTGGATTTCTTTATATATTTTGGATATTAAACCCTTATCAGATATATAGTTTGCAGATATTTTATCTCAGTTTGTGGATTGTATCTTTGTTAATTGTTTCCTTTGTTGTGCAAAATATTTTTTTTTTTTTTTTGAGACAGAGCCTTAAGCTGTAACCCTGGATAGAGTACCGTGGCATCACGGCTCACAACAATCTCCAACTCCTGGGCTCAAGCGAGTCTCTTGCCTCCACCTCCCAAGTAGTTGGGACTACAGGCACCCGCCACAATGCCCGGCCATTTTTTGGTTGCAGCCGTCATTGTTGTTTGGTGGGCCCCGGCTGGATTCGAACCTGCCAGCTCAGATGTACGTGTCTGGCACCTTAGCCGGTTGAGCCACAGGCACCGAGCCTGTACAAAAGATTTTTAATTTAATGATATCCTATTTGTCTGTTTTTTATTTGTTGGCTGTATTTTTCAGATCTTATGCAAAAAATCATTTTCAGACTGATGTGATGGAGCTTTTCCCCTGTGTTTTCTTCTAGTAGTTTAATATTTTGGTGTCTTACATTTAAGTCTTTAATCAGTTTTCATTTGAATTTTGCATATGATGAGAGAAAGTCTAATTTCGTTCTTCTGCTTGTGGATATACAGTTTTCACAACACCATTTATTAAACAGATTATTCATTCTCCAGTGTGTGTTCTTGGTACCTTCATCATAAATTGATTGGCTATAAGTGTGTAGATTGATTTCTGGACTCCCTGTTGTGTTCAGTTGGTCTGTGTGTCTGTTTTTATGTTAGTTCCATGCTGTTATGGTTTCTGTATGTTTGTAATATATTTTGAAGTCAAGTAGCGTGATAACGCCAACTTTTTTTATTTTTTGGCTTAAAATTTTTTGGCTGTAGAGTTTTGTGATCTCATAAATTTTAGGATTGCTTTTTCTGTTTGCTGAAGAACATCATTGGTATTTTAAGAAGGATTCCATTGAATCTGTAGATTATTTTGCAAAGTATAGACATTTTAACAATACAATCATGTATTGCATAATAACATTTTGATCAATGATGTACTGCATATAAGCTATTAGTCCCATGAGATTATAATGGAAATGAAAACATTTCTGTCACCTGGTGATATCATGGTTATATCTTAGGGTCATAGTACAAGGCATTACCTTTTCTCTGTTTCAGATTGTTTAGATATACTAATACTATTGTATTACAATTACCTACAGGATTTAGTACAATAACATGCTCTACAGGTTAGTAGCCTAGGAGCAATAGGTCATGCTATATAGCCTAGGTATGTGGTAAGCCATATCATCTAGGGGTTTAAGTATATACTCCATGATTTTCACACAATGACAAAATTGTTTAACACCACCTCTCAGGACATATGATTTACTTTCTTTTATTAATTTGGTGCTTAGTTCTTGTTTTTCTAGTTCCTTGAGGTATAGCATTAGGTACAAAACAAGTTAACAAATGTAAGATGACTTAAATTTTATAAGTCATAAGTTGTTGGTGATCTTCCTACTTTTTTGATATAAGTGCTTATTGCTATAAGCGTTCCTTTTAGAACTGCTTTTACTGTGTCCCATGGTTTTAATATGTTGTGTTTAATTTTCTTTTGTCTCAAAATTTTTAAATTCATCTTTGCTTAATTCCTGTGTATTTGTGAATCCAAAACTCCCTCTGTTATTGATTTCTAGTTTTATGCTCTTGTGGTCAGAAAAGGTACTTATATAATTTAAGTCATCTTACATTTGTTAACTTGTTTTGTAGCCTAACAAATGATCTATCCTTAAGAATGTTTCATATGTAGTTGAGAAGAGTGTATACTCTGCAGCTGTTGAATGAAATGTTCTGCATATTGTCTATGTGGTCAATTTTCTTCAGGGTATACTTTAACTCTGTTATTTCCCTTTTGATTGTCTGGATGATCTGTTGCTGAAAGTGTGATGTGAAGTCTTTTATTTTTGTATTGCAGTTTTTCTCTCCTTTCAGATCTGTTAATATTTGTTTTATATATTTAGGTACTTCATTGTTGGGTGAATATATTATATATTTACAATTGTTACATCCTCATGCTTGACCCCTTATCAATATATAAATGATTGGCTCATTAAAGTCTATTTTATCTGAAATAAGTATAGCTAAACCTGCTCTTTTGGTTTCTGTATGCGTGGAATATCTTTTTCCATCTCTTTACTTTTAGTATATGTGTATCCTTAAAAGTGACATGAGTCTCTTGGGTCTTGGTTTTTAATCTACTTAGTCATTTGGTCTTTTGGTTGGAGGATTTTATCTGTTTACTTTTAAGATAATTATTAATAAGTGAGGACTTAATTACTACCATTTTGTTAATGGTTTTCTGTTCTGTAGATCCTTTCTTCCTATCTTACTTTGTGGTTAAGTGGTTATCTCTAATAGTATGCTATGATCCCTTGCTGGTGTTTTTGTGGTTTTTTGTTTTTTTTGTTTTTTTTTTTGTATTTATTATGCATTTTTGCTTTGTGGTTACCATGAGGCTTACAAAAAACAAAATTATACAGATTATTTTAAGCTGACAATAACTTAACTTTGATCACAAAATACTCTATGCTTTTGTTTTACTCCCTCCCCCACATTTTGTAATTTGGGCGTCACAGTTTATATCATTTTATATTGCATATCACTTAACGAATTATTATAGTTATCTTTACTAGTTTTTGAACCTTTATCCTAAGGATATATACTTTCTTTACAATAAAATATTTAAGTATTAGAATTTTCTAAATTGGGGTGTATAAATTTTATCAGTGAGTTTTATACAGGTGTTTTCATGTTACTCATTAGCGTTCCTTTTTTCAGTTTGACTCCTTTTAACAATTCCTGTAATATAAGGGTAGTGGTGATGATGTTCCTCAGCTTTTGTTTGTCGGGGAAAATTTTATGCCTCCTTCATTGCTGAAGGACAGTTTTTGCTGGGTATAGTATTCTTATTTGGCAGCTCCCACCCCCAGCACTTTGAATAAATCATCTCACTCCTTCCCGGTTTATAATATTTTTGCTGAAAAGTCTGCTGATAAATGTATTGGAACTCCTTTGTATGTTATTTGTTTCTTTTCTGTTGCTGCTTTGAAGACCCTTTCTTTATCTACTCCTTGACAATTTGATTACAATGTCTTGGGGTAGTTTTATTTGGATTGAATCTGATTGATGACTTTTGGCCTTCCTCTACCTAGATATTAACATCTTCAGTTTGGGGAAGGTTTTTGCCATTGTTTCTTTAAATGATTGTACCAGTCCTTTTTCTTTCTCTACTCCATCTTGAACTCTGACAACTTTGAAAATTTGCTCTTTTAATGCTATCATAAATTCTGTAAACTTTCTTTTTTTCTTTTTTTTTTTTTTGGAGGCAGAGTCTCACTTTGTCACCCATGGTAGAGTGCCATGGTATGACGACAGGTCTCAGCAACCTCAAACTCCTGGGCTCAAGCGTTTCTCTTGCCTCAGCCTCCTGAGTAGCCGGGACTATAGCGCCCACTACAATATCCAGCTATTTCTAGAGACAGGGTCTCACTCTTGCTCAGGCTGGCCTCAAACCCCTGAACTCAGGCAGTCCACCTGCCTCAGCCTCCGATAGTGCTAGGATTACAGGTGTGAGCCACCGCACCTGGCCTTCATTTTAATTCTTCTTTTTTCTCCTGACCATATATTTTCAGATAACCTACCTTCAAGGTCACAGATTCCTTCTTCTGTTTGGTCTGTTCTGTTACTGATACTCTCTGTTGCATTTTTTATTTCTTTTCATTGTGTTTTTCAGCTCTGTCAGTTTGAACAACTGCCCCATAAGCAAAAGATCAGATTATCTGGTTTCTATTGATTTTTATTATTATTATTATTATCATTATTTCAATGTCTTTGTTTAGTTTCTCATTCTGGTCACTTATACCTTTTCTTATTTTCTTCAATGTTTCTGTTTATTTTCTTGAAGTCCCCTGAGTTTCCTTTAAAAAGCAACTTTGAAGGTTTTGTTAGGCAGTCAATCTCCTTAGGGGTCAGTCACTGGCACTGTGTTTTGTCCATTTGGTGATGCCATCTTTCCCTGATCTTGATCATCATGGTTAAATATCTATTTCTGTTTATTGAAGAAGTAGGTATTTACTTCTGTTTTTGAATTCTGGCTTTTCTGGGAACCCTTTTCAACAGTAAGCCTGTCTGCAGATTCTGGGCAGGTCATCTGCTGTGATGCCTAAGCCTGTGACTATCACAATCATTGTACCCCGCTGCCAAGGGCACTGCAGTTAGCACAGCAACAGGCTGGAATTCTCTGGCCATAACGACTGGCACAGCACTGGTTGCATCTGAAGCACATGGTTGCTAAGGCCTATTGCTGAGCTTTGACCAAAACCCCAGGCTGTTGTAGTAAGCCGGCATTGGTACAGACCAGAGATTGGGTCCGTTTTGCAGAGGCTACACATTTCCACCTAGGGCTGAGGTAGCTCAGAGACTTAATCTGTTGGTACCAGGTGGATTCAGGGGCAATGGGAGTCTTCACAGTGCTAGATTTTACTATGGCAGTCTTGGTGTTGGGAACCAAGGAAAGGTCCAACACTTACTTCCCTCTCTTTTTTCCTTCAAGTAGATGGTATCTCACTCCACACTCTGTTGCATTGGGGTTAGTCAGGGGTGGCATGACTATGTATTTTCTCTACCCTCTTGAATGCTTCTTTTCTTATTATGCTGTAACCAAGTACTGTCTTTCACTTGGTTTTCTTAGGTGTTTTGAAGATATTTTCTTGCATGGATAGTTTTTCAAATTAATATTTCTATGGGAGGATAATCCCTGGAGAGTCCTATTTTACCTTCTTGCTCTATCCTCTAACATTAACTTTTTTTCCTGGTAAAAGTAATGTCTGTCCATTATCAAACACTTAGAAAATATAGAAAAGTCTAATGGAGAAAACCACTTTTAATTTCAACACTAAGAAATAACCACATTTTACATTTTATTGAATTTTTAAATTTTTCACTTAAAAACTTTCTTAAAATTTTGAAATAATTATGTATTCTTAGTTGCAAAAAAGAATATGGGGGTTCTATGTATTTTCATCCAGTTTCCATCTATGGTTTGACCTTATAGAGCTGTAGTAAAATATCAAAACCAGGAAATTGACATTATTATAACTCATAAACCTTAATTAACATTTTACCTTTTTAAATATGTATTTGTATATGTGTATAGTTTTATGCATTTTTATCACTTAGATTATTCTTAAAACACCATTGTGATCAAATTACAGAAGTTTTATCACCTTAGAGGTAGCTCATGCTTTCCCCTTCAAGCCTGGTGTTCGATCCCTAACCACAGGAAACCACTAATCTGTTCTCCAGTTCTATAATTTTATTATCTTGAGGATTTTATAGCAATGGAATCATAATATGAAGTCTTTTGGTACTGGCTTATTTATACTTAGCATAATTTCCTTGAGATTTACCAAGTTATTGAGTATATCAACGATTTGTTTTTTCTTATTGCTAACTAGTATTCAGTCTGTATACCACATGGATTTACACATTTACCAGTTGAAGGACGTTTGATTGTTTCCAATTTGGGACTATTAAATAAAGCTGCTATGTACATTTATATGAATGTTTTTATGTGGACCTTAGTTTTCTGAATTTTATTCTCAACATTCAGTAAATAAATATTTTGTAATGTCAGTTACTGTGCTAGCACTTAGATTATACTTTGCATAAAAAATAGGGTCTATTCTCTTGTACTTTACAGTCTATATTATTCTTAGCACAGAAAATAGTGTCCTTATTCTCTTGGACCTAAGTCTGTAGTGGGGTAGATAGACTTTAATCGCATATGCATCTATAGGTACAAACCAAAGTGCTGTTGAAACAACAGCATGATTAGGTCACATTGTACAGATACTTTATAACTTATTTATTTTTTAAAAAGGTGATATAATCTGTTATAAAGTCAATATTCGGCATTTTTTGACTGATTATTTTATCAGTAAGAGATCTAGAAACCACATTAGGTATTTGAGCAAAAAGTATTTAATATAGGAAATTATTAAGCAGTCAAGGCAGAAGCGAAAGAATACAAGAAAACACTGAGTAATGAACAGAGATAATAACTGCAGTAATCGGCTTCTATTTCTTAGCCTAGAGGAACAAACAGAAGAAGTTGGAGTATCAGATCCTGGAAGTCTGAAAGCAGATCCCTGTAGAGTTGGGACTGACAACACTAAAGAAAAGGTGCTGTCCACTGGTACTTGTACCATTACCTCAGGAGCCTCCTAGAATGAGGCTTAAACCTCTGAGTTGAAAGAGCTGCCTGGCTAATGAGTACTTCTAGATCTAAGAAGGGGTCTCTTTGGAAATGAGAGGCTCATATGGAGAAAGGCTCTATTCATCTGATGTTATCTCAGAAGCTTAGAAGAGATGCTTTCTCCAACTGTGTCTTACCTCCAGAACAGGTGTTATACCCAGTGTTACTAATATCTCAGTAACCTGGAAAGAGAATGTTGTGGAGTCCCTTTCCATAGCTGGTATTGGTGTCTCTATGGTATCTAGGTGAAGCTGGTTCAGGGAGTTTTAAAAGAGGCTAAAGGGTAGAACTTACTGCCATTGGCAGGCTAGGGACTTTTGCTGGGCAGATGCTGATGGAAAGAGTATGCAAACAGAAAAGCACAAGTTCTGTCTTCTTCCCAGCTTCTAATCTCCATCTAGTCCCCAATATTAGAACCTAACAAAGGAGACATATAGGTTTGCAGCATCCTGGTCCCAATAGCACAAAAACAGTGTGGGAGGGTTGATTTAGGAGAGGTAATAGGTTAACTAGTAGCATGCTTGTGATCAAAAATACTCAATTTCCTCTCCCTTCTCACTATCTCCCAACTTGTTAATTCCTCTTAGTCAGCTTATAGACATATAAATTAGGCTTGGCCAATTAGACTTGTGTTATACTGTCCTTTTCCACTCCTATACCCTTTTGTTTCCCTCTCCAGGCTTACTTTGATTCTGGAACAGGACCATTCAAAGAAGAAGGAACAGGAAGTTTTTCTTCTGATAGTGTTTGTACCAGCAGCACCTAGTTTCCATTAGCAACAGTGCCAACCGTGGCTTACAGGGTCCAGAAGTAGAAGCAGCCCTGTCCATACAAATGGTACCTGTGGTGCAGTCTCAGCAGGGATTTTGTTGCCTAGTCTCCCCTGGCTTCTTTCCATTTTCTTGTCTCAATTCTCTGTATTTCTTAGTAATGTGAGCTGCTTGATCCCTTCTAAATAAATTTCTTTTTTTCTTAAGTTAGCAATTTCTATTGCTTAGACTTTAGAGTGCTGATTGATTGATGTTGTTTGAAGTCAATAGGATTTATTTAACTGTTTTCTTGTTGGACCGAAGAAATTTTAATACCTAGTTTTTGTTTATAAAAAGGAGTTCGATGCTAGACTTAGGTAATTGTAACTTTTTGACCTTTATATGTGTTTGGCCAGATATTTGAAAATTTTCAGATATCCTGCTATTAGAGTAGAATAAGCATCAAATTTCCATTGTGGTGTTGACTCTAGATATCTGTAACTTCAACAGAAAAACTAGCCAACCATTTTTCTGATTAGCAGAATCTGGGAAAGTTAGCTGGTACAACCAGGGCTGCTGGAAAATGAGGTGAGAACTCAAAAAAGGAGAGAGCCAGAGAAGAGGAACTCAGAATCATATGGACCCAATTCTCTGGTTAACTTTTGAACCACGGATGCATGGCAGACTGAAAGCAGTCTGAACTGTGATCTGAGTCACTGTCCACTGTGGCAGAGATGTGGGGGGAACTAAAATTCCTTTAAAGAAAACCTGCCATCTTTTTAATTGTGCAGAACCAAGAATAGGAACCTAGATGGTGGAGAGATAATCTAGAAATAGAGAGCCAGAGAAGGGGAACCTCAAACTCTGAGTATAAAACTCAGCCCAAGTCTTTACCTGACTTAAGGGCAACTGTTGAGTAGGCTGGATTGAAAGAAGTCTTTCACATGATAGCATTTATAATTTGAGTCTAACTGAATGAATTGCCAGCTAAAACAGAAACAGTATTTTTCAGGGTATTATAACAATCCAGAGTTCACAACCTAATAGTCACAATGTCTAGCATCAACCCAAAATTACTTAACATGAAAAAGCCAGAATATTGTATCACATTCTCAAGGGAAAGGACCTGAATAAGTGTCAAACTCAGGGTGAACCAGATGTGAAGGCTTGTCTAGAAAGGATTTTAAAGCAACTATTACCGTTACTGTCAGTGAGGTAAAAGAAAATACAGTTATGGGGAATGAAAAAATAGTTAATTTCAGCAGAGAAAACAAAAATATTTTAAAAAATGGGAATTTTAAAACTGAAAAGAATGATCTCTGAAATAAAAACATTCACAGAATGAGAGGACAGATGGATATGACAGAAAATAGTCAAAATTTTGACTATACATGAAAAGAAGTTATTCTTAACAACATATTTTGTTTTTGTTTTTAATAGAACCTTAGAGATCTGTAAGTTCAATAGATCTTTATCGATAAAGACTGATTAACTAAGCAGCAATAATTAAGATGGTGGTGCTGGAGTAAGAATAAATGTTTAAGTTATTTGAACAGAGTACAGTCCAGAAGTAAACCCAAGCAAGGATGGGTAGTAACTGGTCTTTGATAGAGTGCTGGTGACACTGTAACATAGTACAGCTACAATAGAACCTCCATAGTTGACCACCCTCTTAAGTTGACCTAATTTTCATAGGCTGGACATGCACTACATGTACTCAATGGAAGACTAATCTCTGTATATTGACCACCTTTGTAAATTGTATCTTGACCACTAGGGTAGTGACACACAGTATTAATTTACCCTCTGTAACTTGACCAATTGAGTCTACTCTATACCAAGGGGTAGAAGATACGGTCTTTGCCCCCATGTATTATTTTTTCTTTAGTGTAAGTTCTTTTATGTTTTATTATTACCATGTGTTTGATTAGGCCTAATGTCCTGTTGTTTATCACATGCTATGGGAGATTTTTACAATTACTGAAAAATTGTACAGTTAATTGAGATATGAAGGAAGGAACTCAAGAGCTGACATTGAAGGGAAAGGCTAATCTTCTACATTTTCCGGAAGACAGCAGCTAGAGAGAGATGGTAGAATATTTTGGTGTTAGCAAGGCACAGTTAGCAACATGCAAAAATGTAAATATGAGTACTTGGAGAGATAAGGTAAGGAAAGTGGATACCTAAAAGAAGGAAAACTTCCCTAAGTGAAGTCATTGAAGCCACATTAAGCTGGTTCAAACAAAAGAGTGCAGTTAATACCCTGATCTCTGGGCCAGTGATCCAAGAAGTTGCTAAAAAATTTGCAAAGATTCAGGGTGGCGGATTTCCAAGCATCAAGTGACTGGAAAAATTTCAATTGCCACATGAGATCTCCCAGAAGGTCTTAAGTGGTAAATCCAGTGAAGTTCCAATAAAAGTTGTGGAAGAGTTCATCAGAAAGCTCCCTGACTTTACTAGAGGCTTCAAAGATGATGATGTCTTTAATGCTGATGAATACAGACTCTTTTTTTCAAAGTGATTCCTGACAGAAGCCTCATGATGAAGGCTGACAGATGTAAGAGTTGAAGACTTTGCAAAAATGTTTTATGTTTCTGTTTAGCGCCAACTCATCTGGAGAGACTAAAGCCCTTGGTGATCAGTAAATCAGCAAAACCACATGCATTCAAGAACCTTAAGCCCGAAAGACCTCCTCTTCACTTGGAGATAAAACAAATTCACATGGATGACTGGTGCCCTATTTGAGGAGTGGATGAGGGGTATCAACCAAGAAATGAAGAAACAGTTTGTTCTACTGACAGTAGACAACTGTCCTGGTCACCCACAAGTGAATCATTTCACAAATGTGACGCTGAAATTTCTGCCTCCAAACATGACCTCAGAAATTCAACCTCTTTATCGAGATATCACCAAAACATTTAAAAGGCACTACCAAGCCCAGCTCCTGTAGTGGGTCATTACTAAAATACAAACCCATGGTCCACGTGTGGAAGCAACTTCATCTGCTGCATCAGTTAACACTCTCTGTGCTATCCTCCGGATCAGTTCTGCATGGAATAAAGTTCAGCCAGAAACAGAAGAGAAGTGTTTCACCAGACAGTCCATCTCCCATTACAGAATTCAAAGGAGTAGATTTTGAAGGTTTTGTTGCAGTGGATGATGAGGTCGCAACTTGTAGTGAAACTGACCCATAAGCAATTTTCCAAGGGATATTGACCGAAGTATAGATCAGCATAAAAGTGCATGAAGAAGCTGATGAAGTGGATGATACTGAAATTGCAGAGACTCCAAAAGAAGAGGATGTCAGACATCTGATAATGCAGTTGGTGTCATTGGCTGCAGAACAATGCCCAGGTATGCTGAGTGGTTTAGCTAGCATTGAGAGTGCTTTCTCCACTTACATTTGTAATAAGAATAAGATACACACCAAGATTGAGTCTTTTTTCAGAAAGAAGGAGTAAACTATGAGAAAACAATAAATGTGTTGATTTTGTATAATACTGTATGTATCATTATGTTTTGATTAAGTATATAAAAGCTGTGCATATCTGCTTAGACCAGTTTCACTAATAAATATAGATGCAAAAATTCTCAACCAAATCCTAGTCAATAGATTACAGCTTATCATCAAAAAGTCATACATCATGATCAAGTAGGTTTCATCCCAGGTATGTAAGGCTGGTTTAATATATGTAAATCTATAAATGTCATTCACCATATCAACAGAAGTAAAAACAAAGCCTATATGACCCTCCCAATAGATGCAGAAGAAGCATTTAATAAAATCCAGCATCCTTTTCTAATTAGAACACTGAGGAGTTTAGGCATAGGTGGCACATTTCTTAAACTGATTGAAACTATCTATGACAAACCCACAGCTAATATTTTACTGAATGGAGTTAAACGGAAGCTTTTCCACTTAGAACTGGAACCAGACAAAAGTTGTCCTCTGTCACCATTACTATTCAACATAGTGTTGGAAGTTCTAGCCAATACAATTAGGCAAGACAAGAAAATAAAGGGCATCCAAATGGGAGCAGAGGCGGTCAAACTCTCTCTCTGCAGATGATATGATCTTATACTTAGAGAACCCACAAGACTCTTGGAAGTCATCAAAAAATATAGTAATGTCTCAGGATATAAAATCAATGTCCACAAGTCAGTTGCCTTTGTATAGGCCAATAACAGAAAAGATGAGAGGCTAATTAAGGACACAACTCCCTTCACCATAGCCCCAAAGAAAACGAAATACCTAGGAATATATCTAACAAAAGAGGTGAAGGACCTCTATAAAGAAAATTATGAAACCCTAAGAAAGGAAATAGCAGAGGATATTAACAAATGGAAGAACATACCATGCTCATGGATGGGAAGACTAAACATTGTCAAAATGTTTATACTTCCCAGAGCAATTTACCTATTCAACACCATCCCTATTAAAATACCAACATCCTATTTTCAAGACTTGGAAAAAAATGATTCTGCGTTTTGTATGGAACCAGAAAAAAACCCATATAGCTAAGGTAGTTCTTAGTAATAAAAACAAAGCCCGGAGCATCACCCTACCAGATTTTGGGCTGTGCTGTAAGGCCACAGTGGTCAAGACAGCACGATACTGGCACAAAAATAGAGACACAGACATTTGGAATCGAATAGAAAACCAGGAAATGAAACCAACAGCGTAACAACCACCTAATCTTTGATAAACCAAACAAGATCATACACTGGGGGGAAAAAAAACCCTATTAAATAAACGATGCTAGGAGAACTGGATATCCACATGTAAAAGTCTGAAACTGGACTCAAACCTTTCTCCACTCAACAAAAATTGATTCAAGATGGATAAAGGACTTAAATTTAAGGCATGAGACAATAAAAATCCTCAAAGAAAACGTAGGAAAAACACTGGAAGATATCGGCCTGGGGAAAGACTTTATGAAGAAGACTGCCGTGGCAATTGCAACAACAACAAAAATAAACAAATGGTTTTTAATTAAACTGAAAAGCTTCTATACAGCTAAGGAGACAACAACCAAAGCAAATAGACAACCTACCCAATGGGAAAGGTTATGTGCATATTTTGAATGAGACAAAAGCTTAATAACTAGGATCTATAGAGAAATTAATCCACATGAAAAAAAGCCAACAATCCCATATGTCAGTGGGGAAGAGAGATTGAAGAGAGACTAATGGCTAGCAAACATATGAGAAAATGCTCATCATCCCTAATTATTAGGGATGTGCAAATTAAAACCACCCTGAGATATCATCTAACCCCAAGGAGAATGGTCCATATCACAAAATCTCAAAACTGCAGATGCTGGCGTGGGTGTGGAGAGAAAGGAACACTTTTACATTGCTGGTGGGACTGCAAACTAATACAACCTTTTTGGAAGGAAGTATGGAGAAACCTCAAAGAACTCAACCTAGATGACCCATTTGATCCTGCTATTACTGGGCATCTATCCAAAAGGGAAAAAATCTTTTATTATAAAGACACTTGTACTAGACTGTTTATTGCAGCTAAGTTTACAATCACTAAACTGTGGAAACATCCTAAATGCCTCTCAACCTAGCAATGGATTGGCAAACTGTGGTATATGTATACTGTGGAATACTATTCAGCCATTAAAAAAAATGGAGATTTTGCAGCATTTGTATTAACCTAGATGGAGGTGGAACACATTCTTAGTGAAGCATCACAGGAATGGAGAAGTATGAATCCGATGTATTCAACTTTGATATGAAGACAATTAATGACATGGTGGGGGGAGGGGTAAGAGGACGGCAGAAAGAGAGATGGAGGGAGGAGTGAGGGAAAGGAAGAAAGAAAAGAAAATAGTGACTAATTCTCACATAAATTGGATTTAATTTTGACCAAAGTATATTATTTGAGCAATAATTTTTAATTCAACTTGTTAATGTGTTGTATAGGATATTGCATCCTCATTTATAAGTGAAGTATGCTTGTAATTTTTCTTTAAAATAATATGTTTTTTCCAATATCAGGTATATGCAGATGAAGTAGAATGATTTTGAAGTATTTCTTTTTATATTGTCTATAAAATTTGGCATGATCTATTTTTTGAAATTATCTTCTATTTTTGTTTATAAAAATAATCTCAATTTTTTGAGACTTTGGGGGAAAAAAAAGGTTAACTGATGACTCCATACTGAACCTCAGAGTCACAGCATTCTATGGTAGACATACTTTTATCTGACAATGTGAATGTTATTTTTTTTTTGCATTATTATTATTGATCAATATTTTGCAGCAATCATCTAACTTCTTTTCTGATTGTATTTATCTTCGTTTGTTCTTTACATGGTTTTTGTTTCTAATCCTTATCTTAAACATTGTTATTGTTATTAAATTTTAAGCCTCTTTAATTTTGTGAAAGCATAAAGTGGAAACCAAATGAACACATGTACATGTATAAAGAAGATTAAAAAAAAAAACTATGCGAGTAAAGTACATGTACATAGTAAGTACAGTAGGCCTACCTAGTTTGTTATGTTGACCACCTCCCTATGTGACTAACTTGTTACAGTCCATTGGGTGGCCAGCTTACCGAGGTTCTACTATACTTTTTGGCAGTTACATAAATAGTTAGCTACTTTTGACATTTCTTTAAAGTTTAAGTACAAAGCAAGACAATTAAGTTTACAAAGTGTTACATACCTCATTGCTAAATATCACTACAGTCACCTTTGAAGTATTCTCCTTGGGAAACTATGCACCAATGCCAGAGCCTAGTCCACCCTTTAAGGCGCTGTTTCTAGGATGTGTTCATGAACATAATTGTCAGACCTCATACAATGACAGCGCTGGTGGCCACCTCAGAAAAAGAGTTCCAAAATTGCTTTGAAGGGTGGACTAGGTGCTGGTATCGGCACATAGCTGGCCCATAACTTCCCAAAGGAAATGATTTATGTGATATGTAGCACTTCTCTAGGATGAGTTCCACAAACTTAATTGTCCGACCTTGTATGTATGTTCCTTTTGTTAAAATATGGTTATTTTGATACATCGTGAATATAAATAAAAGCCATGTATTCATTTCACTGTTTGAAAGTTTTTTTGTCCTTAACAATAAATGTTCACATGACAAAGTATGAAGCCCACTCTTTTGTAGATGTCTTTATTCTGTACCATGCATTTTTAGTAGCAGTGACACTTGATTCTTGAGGAGTGAAATCTTAGGTAGTACAGTGTTTCACAGCCCCCCAAAATTATGCCAGACAAAATCTTATTCTTTAATATTTCATTTCTGGGGAGTGTGTTCTTATTGTGCAAAAATCTTAAGAAATATTATTCTATGGCATTTCCTTTATTCTTGAAATAACATAACTTTACAGATACATATTTGTGTTGATCTTTCTGTGTCTGGTTTTCCTGGATTTGATATGGTTTTCTGTTGATTTGTTACATTCCCATCTTTTCATATACCAATTAACATATTTGCTTTACCTCCCTTGTCTTCTATTGCATTTCTTTCATTTTGAGTTTTTATCAAATGTATTTACCATGCCCATGGCTTTTTTAGCCTAGCTTGCTTTTTATTGCTGGTTCTGGCGTCCTTTTCAACTCTTAATTCTTTGTTCTTACCTTTGTTAGCTTGCTTTTCATCACTTGTTGCCTTAGCTCTTCTTAACTTTTTGTCTTTTTTCCTCTTAGGTCATGTCTCATATCTACCACCTCTCAAATTTTTTTAAATCTAATTTACATCTAACCTCAGCTTTAATCCCAGGTTTGTTTCTTTCTAATGATTACCTGTCAGCACCAAGACTAGGGTGAGACCAGTGAGGTGCTTGCCTCAATTCCAAAATTTAAAGAAGCACAGAAAAACTCGGTTAAATAATATATCACTTGACAACTGGTGTTTCTCTCTTTTATGTGGACTATATATTTCAATGGTAGAAATGACTCCCTATGTGCATAGAAAAGTATTTGGTGGGAAAAAAATCAAAAATTATAAACTGTATGTGTTACTTTTATTTTTCTAGGGCTTTAGTGAAGATATTGAACAAAATACAAAATATAAATCATTTTCAGGAAGATTGGCTATAAATAATATTAATAGAATGATCATGAAATAAAAGTCTAAAAACGGTATGGCTACTGATCATCGTGTTTACTTAGTTCTACAGATAGTATATATGTTTTGTTCCATCCAAGAAGCTGTTCTCAATAATGAGTAGACTTTGTTCTTCAGATTTCTGAATGTTTTATATTCAAATAAATTTATATATATAACAAATGTATGTATTTTCTTTATGAATATTAAATGTTGTCTTTTATGTTTTTCTGTATTCATAATTACTGAAGCAGATCTGCATTATCTTATTTTTCCCTTTTGCTTCTTTGCAGCGTGTTCTACCTCCCTCTATAGTCCTGTGATAACCCAGTACATAGTGATTCAGGAAATGTTTAACTTGTATCCTTTAGCTAGTCAGAACCATGATTTCTTGTCTTAATCTTAAAAGAGAAATTGTGGGTGGTGCCTGTGGTTCAGTGAGTAGGGTGCCAGCCCCATATGCTGGAGGTGGTGGGTTCAAACCCAGCCCCAGCCAAAAACTGCAAAAAAAAAAAAAGAGAGAGAGAGAGAGAAATTGTTTCCTAGGCTAAAGAACATTGTGAGGTTATTATACTTTATGTTGCTTTTGCTAAATAAATTGATAAGGAGATAACAAAGTGTTTTTTTAAAGGAATAAGAGAACTAACAATAAACAAATACAAGATGTAGATTCTGTTCAGCATGTTTTATTGTTACATTGACGAGAGAAGATTCTTTCTCCTCCAAGGCTAAGATTGTTCACAGAGTGGAAATTGATAGACTCCTTCTATCTGGAAGAAGAGATGGTAAATGTGATATGATCTTGCCATATTTGAATATAGAGGGAAAACAAGGGTATAAAACATTAATGTATTATGAAGAATTAAAAGTACTAAATCAAAAGTTGGCTTATTCAGTAGATGTTTACACTTTGATGCAGAGTTTCTTTAGGTATTTCACATAAACATTATGTGATAATTCATTTTATTTTTGCTTTTCATTGGAAGCTTCTTGGCTATAACTGTCAAAGACATAAAAAAGCCTAAAAGTTAATTTTAGATACGAAGGAAATGTTAATACTATTTTATTAAGAATATTTTATCAAATTTAATGAAACGTAACTACTCATAATCGGTGTTTACTTTCGAGTAATGGAGTAAGGAAAAAGTAGTAAATATTTTTCCTAAAACTTTTTTTGGCCTTTTAAAAAAATGTCTTAACACAAGTAAGTGAGGGTAAGGCTATGTTAACCAGTTTGATGTAAGCATTCCAAACTGTATATAAAATCAGCACATTGTACCCCATAATTGCAGTAATGTATATAGTTATGATTTAATTTAAAAAGTAAAAAAAAAATTATGCATTCAGTGGCATTCTCACTAGTTAAGATAACTCCAAGTATTTGACACAAAATGTTAGGTTTGTGTTTTTGAGATGTTTATGGTTTATGTGTCAACTCATTTGTAAGAGTAGTGAATGAAATTTGGGTTTTGGTAACTATGCCTATCTTCTCTCTTATCTGAGACATCTTCAAACAAGTTATTTGGGTAGATGTTTTGCTTGTGGGGAATAATACTTCTAAGTCTATAATTAGCTTATCTTTTGATTTTCTACTTTTTCTTCACAGCCTCATGATTTTGATGAATGTCGATTTGATATTAGTGTAAATGATAGTGTTTGGTATCTTCGTGCACAGGATCCAGATCACAGACAGCAGTGGATAGATGCCATTGAACAACACAAGGTAAGATTTCTAATGTTTACCCATCCATGGTGGACTAAGTAAGACACCAGTACATTAAAAGAACCTTGACATGTATTATGTATTACTGAAAAATTGAACATTATTTGAGTAGTAAAGATTGAAGTAGTATCTATGTAAACTTTTGAATTTTATTTCTATTATTTGAGTTGTACTCAGGGAATTTGCTATGATAAATATTTTTGATAAATATTTGCTTTGATAAATATTTTTCATTGTTATAAAAATATCATTTTATAACATTTATCTTGATATTTACATTTAGGGTTTGCTTTTTAATAAACATCTTTTGATCTAGGTAAAAGGATTTTTGAAATAACATCAGATTATAGGCTCGGCGCCTGTGGCTCAACCGGCTAAGGTGCCAGCCACGTACACCTGAGCTGGCGGGTTCGAATCCAGTCCGGGCCCGCCAAACAACAATGGTGGCTGCAACCAAAAAAAATGGCCAGGCGTCATGGCGGGCACCTGTAGTCCCAGCTACTTGGGAGGCAGAGGCAGGAGACTCGCTTGAGCCCAGGAATTGGAGGTTGCTGTGAGCTGTGATGCCATGGTACTCTATCCAGGATGACAGCTTGAGGCTCTGTCTCAAAAAAAAAAAAAAAAAAAAAAACATCGGATTATAAAACCCTCATGTTTAAAGATTTAATGTCAATTTTTGTAGTGTTTTATAACCATTTGGGTAAATTCTTAGTGCAAACAATTAAAATCATTTGATCTTGGTAAATGTAAAGATGTCTAATGATAAACCTACAGATAATTTTGCTGACATAAATGTTTAAGCCACATTCCCGTAATTTAAAGCTAGTCTTCAACTTTTGCCATTAACATGTGGTAAGTAAACTAAAGAAATATGTGATGTCACTTAGACGTGGTGGCTCACGCCGATAATCCTAGCACTCTGAGAGGCCAGGGCAGGTGGATTGCTTGAGCTCAGGCGTTCAAGACTAGCCTGACCAAGAGTGAGACCCCATCTCTACTAAAAATAGAAAAAGTAGCTGGGCATTGGGCGGGTACCTATAGTTCCAGTTACTTGGGAAGCTGAGGTAGGAGGATCACTTGAGCCCAAGAGTTTGAAGTTGCTGTGAGCTATGATGATGCCACAGCACTCACCTCCAGGGTGACAGAGTGAGACTGTCTCAAAAAAAAAAAATATATATATATATATATGACATTAATAAATCTACATTGTTAGCTAATTAATACCATGATAAAACAAAGAATAAGGCAGTGGTTCTCAACCTTCCTAAGGCTCGGCCCTTTGATACAGTTCCTCTGAGTCTCAACCCATAGGTTGAGAACTGCTGGAATAAGGAAAGTTGTAAATTCACCGTACCATTCTTGGATATGACATGAGAGAACTTTCTGCTTGTTCATGTACTTGTCTATACTTGTTCATTTGTATTTTACAAAGTTGTAGTGGAAACACCTGTTTTGGTTATTTTTAACAGATACAAACAAACACACACGTACACACCAAAAAAAGGAAAAGAAAAACAGTCAAGGCCTGGGATTCTATAAGTGCATTCTTCTTAATATCAATTAGGCGTTAGCTTTTCTTTCTTGGTTTTATTTATTGTGAGTTTTCCCCAGCCTAGAGAAAACTGATTGTAATGTCTTTCTTTTCCTCTCTGTTTTAGCCTTAGTAATACATGTTTAAACTTTAGTGCTAAATATTTAAGATGTTTTCTGAGTCTTAGTTGTCTTGGTATTATTACTTCCGAAAAGAGTCTTAATATGGAAAACAAATTCTATTATTGTTCTATTATGTAAAAGAAACATGAGTAAGTAGTATTCCAGAGTTGAAATACTTCGGTGCCAGGGCAATCTGGGTTCAAACACCATAGCCTCTGCCATGTATAACCTTGGGCTTGCTAATTTAACCTCTTAGTGTTTTTTCTCAGCTGGCAACAGTGGCAGTTCTACCCAAAATTGTAGTAAGTAATAAATTAGATACTATGTATAAAGTTACTTATGAGAGTAACTGCTGTTATTTCCTCTTTTATGTCATAGAGGCTTTGGAATTGCAATTAAATTCAATAAATTATACCACACTGTTTGTGGTTGAAGAGTTCTATATTCAGTGAAAGTAGCTAATGTTAGGATGGAGAGCTAGGGCACATGGGTTTTGAGGTAAATTTCTCCAAAGATTAAGATACAAAAGCATAAAGTTTATTATATTCTCTTAGAACAGTGGTTCTCAACCTTCCTAATGCCACAACCCTTTAATATAGTTTCTGTGGGTCACAACCCATAGGTTGAGAACCACTGTCTTAGAGAGTACGAGAATACAATAAAGTGAGGAAAGAGAGGGAGGGAGAAAAGAGAGCAAAGAGACAGTGGCATGGCATCTCAAGGAAAGAGAAGAGAGGAGCTGGCCAAGAAGTTTGCTATTTTTACGGAGACAAAGAGAACAAAAAAAAAGTGATTGTTGTCTGTTAAGAACAGAAGTAGCTGTGGAGTAATTGGTAGGAAGCAGCTGTAAGATGTCAAGTTGTCTGTCTTTTCTGTCTTTCTCTGTTCCTGGAAACTTGGTTATCTCTGAAATATAGCCAGGTTTATCACTGGGAATGTGATCTTGCACCTGAGATAGTTTTAGGCAGGAAACTGAGGCCTGGAGTTTGTAACCTACTGTTCATCCATGGACTCCTAAAGAATTCTTTGAGGCTATAAAACACATTCTAAAAGGTAGTTTTAGTCCATAGGTCTAGTGATGTCATAAAAAAAAATGTATGTTTTCTATTTGTCTTTTGGGCTTCTTTTAGATGTAATGAAAACAGAGCTCTACAGGGTGCCTGTCAGCTGGAGCATAGTGCTCATGTGATTGATTTTAGCCCTTACCAAAAAACTATGAGTGTTTTTGTATTATTTTGCTATTAAGACCAACTGTCCCTTCAGCTAAATGTACATATTGGGCCGGGAGAGGCTCATGCCTATAATCCTAGCACTCTGGAAGACTAAGGTGGGTGAATTGCTTTAGCTCAGAGTTTGAGACCAGCCTGACCAAGAGCAAGACCCCATCTCTACTAAAAATAGAAAAAGTAGCCAGATGTCGTGGCAGGCATCTGTAATCTGAAGTACTCAGGGGACTGAGGCAAGAGGATCGTTTGAGCCCAAGAGGTTGAGTTTCCTATGAGCGATGAAGATGCCTCCAAAAATGATAATAAAAAAAATAAATAAATATACATATTAAGAGAATGGCCTATCTTATGTTATTTAATAAGAGCCAGTTGTCTCACTAGTGATGAAAGATGTTATTAAGTAGAATTAATTTCTTTCTATATGTCTATCTGAGATGACCTTTTGAAGGCTTAATCATTAATAAATTGATTTAGATTATAGGGCCAGATTTTTCTGGGTTTTTTTGTTTTTTTTTCTTTTTGAGACAGCGCCTCAAGCTGTCACCCTGGACAGAGCGCCATGGCATCACAGCTCACAGCAACCTCCAATTCCTGGGCTCTAGCGAGTCTCTTGCCTTTGCCTCCCAAGTAGCTGGGACTACAGGCGTCCGCCACAATGCCCAGCCGTCATTGTTGTTTGGCGGGCCCAGGCTGGATTCGAACCCGCCAGCTTAGGTGTACGTGGCTTGCGCCTTAGCCCGTTGAGCCACAGGCGCTGAGCCGATTTTTCTGTTTTTAATTAAGCATACTTTATTTTGCTCACGTTTCTTAAGTCCAACCAGAATTCCTTTGCAGGGCACCCATTTTGTATTTTTTCCTTGAATGAAGATGAATGTTTGAAGCATATATTGTTCTTTCATATTATTGATTTCTTTGTATCTTTGAACAATGTATAGATAGAACCTTTCACAGCAGTGGGACTTAAGCTGAGATAACAGATTTTTGGTGATTTTAAGTTCTTAGAAAAAGTATTAAATTGCAGGGTGGCAAATACATTGGATAAACTCTAAAGATAGTTTATTTTTAGAAAAGGAGAAATGACTGTTATTCTTGTTAATAATTATTTAATATTTTGCAAATACATTGGATAAACTCTAAAGATAGTTTATTTTTAGAAAAGGAGAAATGATTGTTATGCTTGTTAATAATTTAATATACAGAAGTAAAATATGTGCTATATGCCAACTAAAAAGCATGTCAGTGAATATTTAAACTGTGAATTCTAAAAATAAATTGAGTTATTAAAATAACATGAGAGAAATTTCAAATGCTATCACTAAAGATAATCAGCAGAATTTTTACACACACCCCAGTCCCCAGAGACCAGGATAAAATGAGATGTTTCCTATCTTAATTTTCATTATCACTAAGGAGTATTGACTGTAGGACTTAAAAATTGAGTAATTTTATTATTTAGGCATGCATTGTCTTGATACTAAAAATTAGCTCCTGATTGTGATAATTTAGTGTGAGGATCACTAAGTAGTGCTTACTGTACTAGGTGCTTTATGCACTTTATTTTCTCTTATCCTGAAAAATGAGGTAAGTATTGTACAGTATTGCAGATGAGGAAACTGAGGTTTAGATTTAAATGAAGTAACTTTCCTGAGGCTGTGCTATCTTTAGTTCGTGGTTTCTTAGGATTTTATATTCTGTTAGTTTTTGTTTGTTTTGTGTTTTGTTTTTATTGGTCAGTTACCATTGTCAAATTCTGATTGTTTGAAAGCAATTCCCATAAGCTCACCTCCTGCAAATTAGAGTGTATCATCTGTTCTGTTACAATACATGTGCAAAATTAATATGAACTTTTCCTGCCCATGAATTACTAAAAAGGGTAGTGTGTGTGTATGTATGTGTGTGTGTGTGTATATATATATATATTTTTTTTTTTTTTTTTGGCCAGGGCTGGGTTTGAACCTGCTACCTCCAGCATATGGTGCCGGTGCCCTACTCCTTTGAGCCACAGGTGCCCCCCAAGGGTAGTATTTTTTTTTGGTTAGTGTTATCAATACCATATTGTGGAGGCTGGTAGATACGGATTTGAATCCTGCCACTACTATATACTAGCAGTGTTACCATGGTAAGTTACTTAAAGGAGGAAAAGATGATAGTATACAGTATGTGTTACCACTCCCTCACCCCCAAACAAAATACAAGCAAGCAAAAATAACCTAGTCATGGTAAAACAAGAGTGTTGGCCTGAGCTGCCATTATTCCAGCTCATTTAGTTCAAATCATGGTTATTTCCTCAGTATACCTTAGGATGGCTGAACTGGATATTTGAAACAATAAACCTGTTTTTTCTGTTCTGATGTTGGATGGGCCTTTATTGCCTTTCCTTGCTGCTGAGCTTTTGTAGGCTTCCCTGATAGGTTTTAGAAATTTTCAGTATCTAAAAGAAAAGCTTAGGGGGTTCTGCTCCTTCTTTCCCAGTAGGCTTTTATGCTCATTATAATAAATTCTGTGTAGTGATAGATTTTGCACATGCATGTGTGTGCTTTCTCTGTCATTCTCACACACGCACACAAACCACAGGAGTTCTATTATGTAATGGTGATGATAGTGATGATAGCTTTGTATTTTTTCCTTGAATGCTCATTTTTGAGGATTAATTTATGCCAGCTATGTTGATAAACAGTTTACATACTTTTTCTCATTTTATCCTCACATACATATGAGATTTGCATTTTAATCCTAATTCTACACATTGGGAAATTGAGTCACAGAGAGATCAGCAACTTGTCCAGTGTCAAATATCTAATTAGTAAAAGCACCAGCATTCAGACCTAGATCTATCTGACTTGAGAACTAGAGCTTTATTCCAGGAAGCCTTGCTGTCGTACAGGTGTGTATTTATATAAAGTATATTTTGTTGAATTAAATCATTGAATTAACTTCTTGAATATGATATTCTCATTTTTTTGATAGGTTCTTCATATCTACAGCGTTTATTTGAGGCTGTAACTCCTTAGGCATATTCTAATTAAACTTAGGAATGAGCAAAGCATTGGGCATGTAAATTTTTCAGTTAAAATAATTTACAATACTGTAAAACACTTTATAGGAGAAATCTGTGATATTTAAAGCCTCCTTTCTTCCCTTTAATCTTCACGGTTGGTATTAGAATGATTACTGACATAAATACAGTAGGGGTATGTATTCTTTTTCCAGCTGGATGTTTGGCCCCTCCCAATTGTTGAAATTTGATTTCAAGTGTTAGAGGCAGGGCCTAGTTGGAGGTGTTTGGGTTATGAGGCTGGATTCCTCTTGTATGGCTTGGTGCCTTCCCCATAGGAATGAGTGAGTTTTCACACTGTTAGTTCACGGGAGAGCTAGTTGTCTAAAAAAGCTTGGCACCTCCTTTCTGTCTTTCTCTGTGTGACATGCCTCCTCTCCCTTCACCTTCCACCTTGATGGGAAACACTTAAAACCCCTCACCAGAAGCAGACACTGGCATAGTGCTTCTTGTACAGTCTGCAGAACTGTGAGCCAAATCAACCTCTTTATAAATTACCCAGCCCCAGGTATTTCCTTTATAACAACACAGAATGGGCACACTAGCTTTGCTTTTTGTCCTCCTTGGCATTCATTCCAGTATAACTTGCTCACTATAGGAAACATTTTTTGTTTTTTGTTTTTTTTTTTTGAGACAGAGCCTCCAGCTGTCACCCCGGATAGAGTGCTGTGGCATCACAGCTCACAGCAACCTCCAATTCCTGGGCTCAAGCAAGTCTCCTGCCTCTGCCTCCCAAGTAGCTGGGACTACAGGCGCCCGCCACAACGCCTGGCCATTTTTTGTTGTTGTTGCAGCCGTCATTATTGTTTGGCAGGCCCGGGCTGGATTCAAACCCACCAGCTCAAGTGTACGTGGCTGGCGCCTTAGCCCGTTGAGCCACAGGCGCCAAGCCAGGAAACGTTTTAAAGAAATGACTCTATGATTTAAATTTTCTCACCATATTGGAAATTACATAATTTTGTGTGACATTAGCAGTAGCGCCTGTAAAAAAAGGGTATTCTCAAGTCATTCTAAAATTAAAAATTCTGCTTCAATTTAAATACAGAAAAGGGGCATATGTATACCAAACCAGTAATTTTATTTGGAAATAGTATGTTGGCTTTATTGTGTAGGGTGCATTAATATTCTGCATTTCTCCTCATGATTTTGGGGCAACACTATATAATTTTTAAAGATAGAGTTTTGTTTTGTTTTAAATCTCTTAGCCATCTTCCATGTTGTTTAGAGGTGAATCAAATGAGATGGTGTTGCTGAAAAATTGTTTTAAAACTAAAAGCTGAATAGTTGAGCTCAGTAGCACATGCCCATAGTTCCAGCTATTTGGGAGGCTAAAGTGGGAGGATTACTTAAGTCCAGGAGTTCAAGGCCACAGTGAGCTGTGCTCCAACCTAGGCAACAGAGCAAGACCCTGTCGGGGGTGAGGGAGGAGGACAGGCCTAAAAGTTGTATGAATGTAAAATTAAGATGGTGGTTTTTTATTTGGATTAAGATAACAGTTTTTATAGTAAAGATGTGCCTGTGAACTATCAAAGGGCCTCTGTGAGCATTTTTTGCATATAATTAATCAAAGAAATGTGATAAACTATCTTTTGATGCTATTATTTTAAAAAATTGGCCAGGCACAGAGGCTCATACCTATAAGCTAGCTCTTGAAGTCTAAGACAAGAGGATTGCTTGAGGTCAGGAGTTTGAGAAATAGCCTAAGCAAGAGTGAGACCCCATCTTTGCAAAAAAATAGAAAAATGTGGTCGCTGGTGCCTGTAGTCCTAGCTACTCAGGAGGCTAAGACAGGAGGATCCCTTGAGCCCAGGAGTTTGAGGTTGTTGTGACCTATGATGATGCCACTGCACTCTAGCCTGGGCGACAAAGACTCTGTCTCAAAATCTATCTATATATTTTGGGCAGCGCCTGTGGCTCAGCGAGTAGGGCGCTGGCCCCATATACCAAAGGTGGTGGGTTCAAACCCGGCCTCAGATGACCTGCAAAACAAAAAAATAGCCGGGCATTGTGGCAGGTGCCTGTAGTCCCAGCTACTTGGGAGGTTGAGGCAAGAGAATTGCCTAAGCCCAGGAGTTAGAGGTTGCTGTGAGCTGTGTGACGCCACAGCATTCTACAGAGGGCGATAAAGTAAGACTCTGGCCATAAAGTTTGTGTGCGGTTTAAGTAGTTGTAACTTCGCCACTCTGTACACACACACATACACATATACAAACATACATTTTTCATCCCCAATTCCTCCACAAACTAACAGGAAAGTTTTCTTGGTACTAGAAGTTTTAAAAATTATCTTGAAGAAGTTAAATTTCTTGGCTGACAGAGTTTGAGGTAATCCTGGCATTCCTTTTTTTCCATAAGGGCACAGCCTTAGTAGATGCTGAAATTTTGTTGGTCATGGGTCCCCGAGACTTTCCCTATGTTGTGGAAATTTTCCAAGATACAGGAGTCATAGGAAAATAGTTAGATAGGAAAACTCTTAAGTGGTAATTTTTATAGATGGGACTTTCTGTAATGGGAATCTACAAGCAGTTGTTTTGTACTTTAATGTAGGTAGATTTGTTCTTATCCCTTAGTGAAGGCCTAATTCATGTGGGAAGCATCACAGAAAACCTTCAAAAGAAAGGTTTATTCTCAACCTGAGAAGTTTAGGGATTTCTGTCGGAGGAAATTATGTAGAAAACAGTTTTTGAAAGGAACTTAACACCACTTCCTTGAAATAAAATGGGGTGTAAAAATTTTTTTTTACAAGAATTTCATAGGTAAGCCCTGAAGTGGTACCTAAGAGTGAGATCTTTAAAAACTGTTGCTATTTGTCATAATGAAATTCCCCCACCCCTACCCTGTGCTTTCTCAGCAGTACAGTTGTAACACTTTAATGTGCTATCATTATTTGACATCTTTAATTCTGATAGTCTTTGGGACAGCTGAGATTCTGCTGTCTCAGGGTAAACTTGATTTTATTGCTTTTACTCTGTTTTTAGGAGTAATTTCTGCTTGACACCTTGATTTCTTTTGTCTTATATTTGATGTATGGGTAGGAAAGTTTTATTTGCCTATTAATTCTTAATAGTGTTTTGTTTTTATTTCTATTTTAAGAGATGAGGTCTTGCTCTGTCACCCAGTCTATAGTGCAATCGCACAATCATCACTCACAACAGCTCAAACTCCTGGGTTCAGAGTGATCCTCTCATGTCAGCCTCCCACATAGCTGACACTACAGGCGAATGCCACCCACACCCGGCTAATTTGTGTGTGTGTGTGTGTATGTGTGTGTAGAGATGAGGTCTTCTGTATTGCCCATGCTAATCTGAAACCCCTTGTCTCAAGCCATCCTCCACGTTGGATGGTCTTCTAAGTAACAAGATTACAGGCATGAACTACCATGACTGGCCCAATAGTTTTTAAATATCAAGGTCATATGAAATCATGTTGTTAGTGTGTACCATTTTTAATTAACTATAATACTGGAAAATTTTCTTAACAGATACTAGGGTTCTTTCTATATTTGTGTGCTTTATAAATTATACAAACTTAACTTTGCATTTTAATATGGTTTAATTAGCAAAGGCTACAGAATGCAAATACAGCTTTTTAAATATGTTTAGGGTACTTCATACAAATAATTTCATGACAGTGTTAGAACCAATTCTCCATTTACTTATTTGCATCATAAGATGATGGAGGAAGGAAGATTAAATCAACTTTTACTTTTCCTTTGCATTCAAGAGTTTTAAATTTTGAGGGAAAAGCAAATCTGAAAGCTGCCATAGTATAACTGCCATTTTCTCAGATAAGTGTTAGAAAAATCAGTGCATACACTTGACCTTTATTAACCAGCAAAGAAACTTCATTTTGTCTCTGATGTTTCCGTCATTGAGATTAGGAATTTGATTAGTTCCTAACAGTGGCAATTAATTACTAAATTGTTTGCAGTGATCCATATACAATTAGTAAATCTTGTTGTTGTTTTTTTTAACACATAAATGTAGATAATATAACACTACCAGCACTTCCAGAGTTGGTGAAATCAAGGAGGAAATAAGGTACTAACCCTCTTTAGTTTTCTTAGTGTTCTAAGTAATTTAACTATAAAGGATTATAAAGTAGCTTTGTATTCCTTGGATTTTGTTACTTGCAATTTTTGAAAATTAGATTCACCAGACCTGACATGTACACTTTGGACTTTCATCTGTTACCCAAATATTTAATAAAATAAATCATTTTGGCAAAACAGCAGTTCTCAACCTGTGGGTTGCCACCTACAGGAACCGTATTAAAGGGTTGCGGCATTAGGAAGGTTGAGAACCAATGGGCTAGAAGAAAGAAACAATAGTAATTTGTAGAATTTTCAACTGGGTTCTGTCTGGGAAGGTGCTTATCTTTTATGAAGATGGCAAGGGGAAATAGGAAAATTTTACATTGAACAGTGAAAAAAGAAGATATTTAGGTAGCTAGTCATATTAACTGTATAACCATATGAAGACATATAACTTAACAAGATTTTCTGTGAAAACAATAAGTCAACACAAAATGTTAGACAGCTCAATTAAGGGAATATAAAAGCCAAAAGATTTGAACCAGCATTTCATAGTAGAACATCACCAAATGAATACTAAATATATGAAAGTATGCTTTATGCAGTTAATCATCAGGGTAATACAAATTTAAACGTTGGTGAGATAACACTTGTACATCCATAAGAGTGACCTAAAAAACACTTGAATAGATGGCAAGATGGTGGGCCAGCAGGATCTTTTAGCTGAGTTTTCCCACAATGACTGGGGGGAAAGAGAGAACCCAGCCATAACTAGCGTGGGGATCTTGCACAAAGTCCTAGCTCAGGGAGAGTACAGTGAGACGGTGGTGAGCTGGCTACAGCATACGATCTGGAGCAGAGGAAATCCTGATGAATTAGGCAAATCATTGCAACAGCTGGAATTGGCAGGTAGCCCATGGAGGTCTAGGAGAGGAGGAATCCTTTCCAGAGTGTTCAGTTGTTGGGGGGAACTGCCCATTGAATGGAAAGCTTGGAAGAGCGGGCACACTCTTTGAATGCCAGTGGGAGTGGATTTGCCATAGGTTTGGTGGCTGGCAAGGCAGCCATACGGAGAAGATCTCAGAGGCCAGTGGGCTGCCATTGTGGGAAGGTCATGAAAAGATCTTAGCAGGGGCCTAAAGTACAAGATGTCTTAATTCCACCCACCAGGATCAGAACTTGACTCTTGGGACAGGCTGAGGGACTCTCACACCCCAGGGAACTGAAGCTAGGGCACTGTGAGACCTGTCCCTGAAGAATTCTTGTGAACTTTAAGATCCCAACCTGGCAGGGTCTAAATGCTAAGGAACCAATCCGGTGATCACCAAAGGTAACTAAGTTTGGAATAAGGACCATAGAAATTGCTGGCTGTGTTCTCTGTCTCCAAAAAAAACCCACAGTGCCATCTGGTGTCTGGGTGACACATTGCCACATACTGTCATCAAGAGCAAGAACTTCTGTTTGAAACAAAGAAGGCAGTGAGAAGGATAAAGGAGAACAAGGTGGTGAACAAAAAGAAAGAACACATGAGGAGGAAGCAACAGAAAAATCTGAGCAACATGTAAAACCAAAACTCTCCCAGGGAACCATAGGCAAGTACTGCAGAAGACTCCACCTATAAAGAATTAATGGACTTGACAGGAAGGGAATTTAAAATATGGATGATAAAAGACAATAAAAGGAATGGATGAGAAAATGGAAAGACAGAATCAAAAGTCAGACTAGAGACATATAGAATATAGAAAGATTTTGGCAGAGCTAAAGGAAATGAAAGAGACAATCAGGCAATGTAAAGATGCATTAGAAAGTAAAGATGCATTAGAAAGTATCAAAAATGGGTTAGATCATGGAGAAGAAAGAACCTCAAAACTAGAAGATAGTTTTTGAGTTACCCTAGGTAGTTAAAGAGGCAGAAAAGAAGAGAGAAAGCAGAACAGGTGTGTAGAGAACTTTTAAGACTCCCTAAGGTGTTCAAACATATGAATAATAGGGATTCCTTAAGGGGAAGAAGATTGACCCAAAGGAATGGAAGCCCTACTGGAGACTCTCATAAATGAAAACTTTCCAAGTTTTACTAAAGACCCTGACACACTCCTTTCAGATGGATCTCAATCCCTGGGTCATCTCAACTTAAACAGAGCCTCTCCAAGACACATTGTAATGAACCTGTCCAAAGTCAAAATGAAAGAAAAAATTCTGCAAGCAGCAAGGAGTAAGTGCCATCTGACCTACAAAGGCAGAGCTCTTAGGATGATGGCACACTTTTCAACTGAACCCTCCCAAGCCAGAAGAACATGGACAGCCACTTACAACATTCTTAAACTTCTTTCAGGCCATGACTTTGTATTCTGCTAAACTAAGCTTCATATTGATGAAAAAATCAAATCTTTTGCAGATATACAAACACTAAGGAAATTCGCCACAACACCACATCTACAGGAAGTACTTAGACCTGTTCTCAACATTGACCACCATAGTGGACTGCCAGCAAAGTAAACACCCAGAAGCTAAACGTCAAAACTTAGTTTTCAACTGAACAATGGACTTTCACAAAATAAGATGTCTAGATCTCCAACACACTTACCAGTTCTTGCAATAAATCAGTGGACTGAATTCACCACTGAAGAGGCACAATTTGGTTGACTAGATAAAAAAAGCACAAGCCATCCATATTCTGTCTCCAGGAGACACACACAGCCTTGAAGGACAAATCAAGACTCAAGGTTAAGGGATGGAAAACAGTATTTCAAGGAAATGGAAATCAGAAGAAAGGCGATATTGCAATCTTATTTTCCGATACAAGTGTATGTAAAGCAACTAAACTGAAGAAAGACAAAGATGGACATTTTATACTGGTCAAAGGAACAATACAACAAGAAGACATTTCAATTTTAAATATTTATGTACCCAACTTAAATGCACCTAGATTTATGAAACAGACCTTGATGGGTCTGAGCAATCTGATAACCCATTATACCGTAATAGTTCAACACCTCTCTGGCAGAACTGGATAGATCTCTAAACAGAAACTAAACAAAGATACAGAGGACTTAAATGTGACCCTATAATAAATGGGATTAATAGATGTGCACAGAATACACCATCCCAAAGCTAAGGAATATACATTTTTTTGTCAGCCCATGGTACATACTCCAAAATCTACCACATCCTAGGATACAAATCAAACCTCAGGCAAATTAAAAGAACAGAGATTATACCTTGTATCTTCTGAGACCACAAGGCAATAAAGGTGTTCCTTTATTAGAGCAAAAAGGAACTCCAACAAAAACGTTCATCCCCACACAAAGACTTGGAAATCAAACAACCTTGTGCTGAATGATAGTTGGGTTCAGGAAAATATAAAAGAGGATATTGTTAAATTCCTCAAACATAACAATGAAGATACAAGTTACCAAAACCTGTAGGATACAGGAAAAGCAGTCTTCAGAGAGAAATTCATTGCATTAGATACCTACATTCCAAAAACAGAAAGAGAGCACATTAACAAACTCATGAAAAATGTTATGAAATTGGAAAAAGAACAATTAATCCCAAATCCCAGAAGAAGAAAATAAATAATCAAAATTAAATCAGAGATTAATGAAATTGAAAACAAAAGAATCATTCAGAAAACGAATGAAACAAAAAGTTAGGTTTTTTAGTCATTCACAAGCAAGCGAGTGAGCAAGAAGGCACAAGACTGCAGAGCAATGTCTAAATAAAAGGAGCTTGTTTCTTCAAACTCTTCTGGCAGTGATTCACACAATGAAGTTGACAAAAAGTTAAAGAAGAAAAAACAAGTTGCTCCAGAAAATCCTGTGAAGAAGCAAAAGACTGAAACTTCAAGAGCTCTGTCATCTTCCAAACAGAGCAGCAGCAGCAGAAATGATAACGTGTTTCAGATTGGGAAAATGAGGTACATTAGTGTTTGGGACTTTAAACGGAAAGTTTTTATTGATACTAGAGAATATTAGAGATCCAAAAGGTGAAATGAAACCAAGGAGGAAAGGTATTTCTTTAAATCCAGAGCAGTGGAGTGAGCTGAAGGAACAGATTTCTGACATTGATGATGCAGTAAGAAAACTGTAAAATCCGAGCCATACAAAACCTGTACTGTTCTAGTTGTTTTAATCTGTCTTTTTACATTGGCTTTGTTTTCTAAATGTGCTACAAGCTATTGTGTGTTTTGGATTGCAGAACAATTTGTACAATGAGTACTTTTTTTTTTAATGTGCATTATTAAAAATGTTTCTGAGTGAAACTAATTGTCATCTTTACTAAGGAGGATTGTTTTGTGCCCACAGCCCATGTAAAATAATAAAATGAAAAACTACAATCTCAAATGTTGTGGCCTTTTTTGATCAGAAGAGTTGGTAATGTTTAAGGCCCAAAGTAACAATTTTATAGACCTTTTAGTTTCACTTCAGCCTTTACAGTAAGAAGGATTTGTATTGCATTGAGTTTATCAACTTTTGGTTTGTGAAATCCATACTTGATCTGTTCTGTTCCAACCAAATGTTTATAGACTTGTTTCACTTTTCCATTCCAAGGATATTTCACTTTTTTTCTTCTTTACTTCATTTTATTTTCATAATTTTTTATGTTCAGGTTTCATTTTACATTTCACTGTTTTCCTTGAATATATTCTGATTTGCAAATTTATTGAAACTGTCAAAATGTTATGTCAATAAGGTACTTACTAAATTGTAATCACTAAACTTACTGAACGAAAATGATAGCAGATATAGTTTGATAAGAAACATGGCTTGTGGTTTGGTGCCTGTGGCTCAACGGGCTGGAGCACCAGCCACGTACACCTGAGCTGGTGGGTTCAAATCCAGCCTGAGCCCACCAAACAATAATAACGGCTGCAACCAAGAAATGGCTGGGCATTGTGGCAAGCGCCTGTAGTCCCAGCACTTGGGAGGCAGAGACAGGAGGCTCACTTGAGCCCAGTAATTGGAGGTTGCTATGAGCTGTGATGCCATGGCACTCTATCCAGGGTGACAGCTTGAGGCTCTGTCTCAAAAAAAAAAAAGAAACATGGCTTGTACGAAAACTCTCAGCAAGTGTATGCTATTATATAGTGTGGTTAACTGTGTGGTTATCTTATAGCTTAGTCTGCAGAAAATAATGACTTAGGTAGATGTTTGTTTTTCTTTCAGTTATTAAATACGTTCACCATGGGATGATGTCAATAAAATCAGATATTGTTAAATTAGACTAGAATTTAATAAAAATTGTGAATGATTAAAAAAGAAAGTTGGTTTTTTGAAAAAATAGTCAAACCTTTGGCCACATTAACTAGAAACAGAAAAGTAAAAAAAAAGTAAAAGTTTCAATCAGAAACGAGAAAGGGGAAATAACAACAGATACAAGAGACCGATCCCTGAGTACTGCAAGAAACTGTATGCCCAGAAATTTGTCAATTTGGAGAAAGTGGATCAATACCTGGAATCACACCCTCTCCCTAGACTTAATCAAGAAGAAATAAATCTCTTGAACAGACCAATTTCAAGAACCGAAATGGAAGAAATAATAAAAATTCTCCCAACAACAACAAAAAAGCCCTAGTCCAGACAGCTTCACACCAGAATTCTGTCAAACCTTCAAAGGAGAGCTTATACCCATACTGCAGAAATTTTTCTAAAAAAAA
The DNA here is from genome assembly GCA_963574655.1 of Perodicticus potto. Lineage (NCBI taxonomy): Eukaryota > Metazoa > Chordata > Mammalia > Primates > Lorisidae > Perodicticus > Perodicticus potto. The sequence goes on along the minus strand of CAUYRH010038884.1, from coordinate 8,071 downwards.
TGAGAAGGAAGGACTCTTCCCCAAAATGTTCTATGAAGCACACATCACCCTAATACCAATACCGGGAAGACCCCCAACTACAAAGGAGAATTTCAGACCAATTTCATTAAAGAATATAGATGCAAAACTTCTCAGTAAAATCCTAGCCAATAGATTATATTTACACATTGAAAGAAATCATTCATGATGATCAAGTAGGGTTCATCCCAGAGTTGCAAGGTTGGTTTAACATACTCAAGTCCATAAATGTAATTCACTATATTAACAGAAGCAAAAACAAAGATCATATGATCCTCTCAGTAGATGCGGAGAAAGCATTCAATAAAATTCAGCATCCTTTTCTAAGTAGAACCCTTAAAAATTTAGGCATAGGCAGCACATTCCTGAATCTGATTGAAGCCATCTACAACAAACCCACAGCTAATATTATACTGAATGGAGTAAAACTGAAAGTTTTCCTCTTAGAACTGGAACCAGACAAGGTTGTCCTGTATCACCACTACTATTCAACATAGTGCTTGAAGTTCTGGCCAATACAATCAGGCAAGAGAGAAATAAAGGGCATCCAAATGGGGGTAGAGGAGGTCAAACTCTCACTCTTTGCTAATGTTATGATCTTATACTTAGAGAACCTCAACCACAAGACTCCTGGAAGTGATTAAAAAAAATACAGCAATATCTTAGGATATAAAATCAATGTCCACAAATCAACAGCCTTTGTATATGCCAGTAAGTAACAGATGAGATGAGAAGCTAATCACGGACACAGTTCCCTTCACAGTAGCTTCAAAAAAGATGAAATACCTAGCAATATACCTAACAAAAGAGATGAAGAACTTCTACAAAGAAAATTATGAAGCCCTAAGAAAAGAAATAGCAGAAGATATTAAGAAATGGGCAGCACCTGTGGCTTAGTCAGTAAGGCACCAGCCCCATATACTGAGGGTGGCAAGTTCAAACCCAACCCTGGCTGAACTGCAACGACAACAAAAAATAGTGGGTGTTATGGCGAGTACCTATAGTCCCAGCTACTCAGAGAGGCTGAGGCAAGAGAATCGCCTAAGCCCAGGAGTTGGAAGTTGCTGTGAGCTGTGTGACCCCATGGCACTCTGCTAACGGTGATAAAGTGAGACTCTGTCTCTACCAAAAAAAAAAAAAAAAATGGAAGAACATACCAAGCTCATGGCTAGAAAGAATCAACATTGTGAAAATGTCTGTGCTACCCAAAGCAATCTATAGATTCAGTGCAATCCCAATTAAAATATCATTATCATACTTTCAAGATTTGGAAAAGATAATTCTTCATTTTGTATGAAACCGTAAGAAACCCTGTATAGCCAAGGCAATTCTTAATAATAAAAACAAAGCCAGGAATCACCTTACCAGACTTTTAGTTATACTACAAGGCCATACTGATCAAAACAGCATTGTATTGGCACAAAAATAGAGACATTGGCATTTGGAATCAAATAGAAAACCATAGGATGAAAACTAACCTCTTACAGACCCCTGATCTTTGATGAACTAAACAAGAACATACACTGGGGAAAAGAATCCCTATTCAAGAAATAGTGCTGGGAGAACTGGATAACCACATGTAAAAGACTAAAACTAGAGCCCCACCTCTCACCACTTACAAAAATTGATTCAAGATGGATAAAAGATTTAAATCTGAGGCACGAAACAATAAAAATCCTCAAGGGAAGTGTGGAAAATGCTTGAAGATACCGCCTTGAGGAAAGATTTAATGAAGAAGACTTCCATGGCATTTGCAACAACAAAAATAAACAAATGGGACTTAATTAAACTGAAAAGCTTCTGTACAGCTAAGGAAACAACCACCAAAGCAAACAGACATCCTCCAGAATTGGAAAAGATATTTGCATATTATAAATTGGAGAAAAACTTGATAACTAGAATCTATAGAGAACTCAAATTAATCAACAAATAGAGACTCAACAATGCCATATATCACTGGGCAAGAGAGAGAAATAGAACCTTCTCTGAAGAAGACAGACAAATGACTGCCAAAAATTAAAAAATGCTCATTGTCCCTGATCCTCAAAGAAATGCAGATTCAAAACTACCCTGAGATATCACCTAACCCCAGCGAGAATTCACATCAAAGCTGCAGATGGCATGGATGTGGAGAGAAGGGAGCACTTTTACATTGCTGGCGGAACTGCAAACTGATACAGCCTTTTTTGGAAGGAAGTATGGAGAATCCTCAAAGAGCTCAAATTATAGACCTCCCATTTGATCCTGCAATCTCATTACTAGGCATCTACCTAGAAGAAAAAATGTCCTTTCATCATAAGGACATTTGCACTAGACTATCACAGCTCAATGTACAATCAACCAAAATGTAGAACCAGCCTCAATGCCCACCAACCCAGGAATGGATTAACACACTGTGGTATATGTATACCATGGAATACTATTCAGCCATAAAAAGATGGAGACTTTACGCCTTTTGTATTAACCTGGATGGAGGTAGAACACATTCTTCTTAGTAAAGCATCACAAGAGTGGAGAAGCAAGAATCCAGTGTACTCTATTCTAATATGAAGGCAGTAAAGGAGGTAATATAAGAGGTGGTAGGGGAATGAGCAAGTAGGGAGAGAGGAATGGGGGTCATGGTGTAATGGCACACCTCTTGGGGGTAGGAGACATAAGAGAGACTTTATGTAACAAATGCAATCAGTGTAGCCTAATTCTTTTTACCCTCAATGAATCCCAAATAATAATAATAATAAAAAGAGGTAGAAAAACAAAACAAAAAAAAAAGAAACATGAGTACCAAGGATAGGTGTGGATGTGGAGTAACAGGTAATTTCACACACTACTTGATGGAAGGTGTAAATAGTGCTAACACTTGGAAGGCAGTTTTGCAGTTATCTGCGAAAGCTGAACATAGATGTTTACTCAGATTAGGTGAATATGGAAAATTGTCAGATCCCACAAGTATTGATGGCATAGGTCTGTTCATTTAAATTAAACTCATTAGGTTACAAGGAGTAGTGGCCAGCCTGTGTTTTCCTGGAGAAATGGGAAAATTGCCAGAAACTAAGAGTTTAGAATAACCTACCTACAAGGAAAGGCAGAATTGTATACCTAACTCTTAAGTGCTCTTATTGTTAACAAAACTCAATTATTCTCTCTCTTACCACCTGCCCTCAGCTGCAATTAATGTATCTTAGTTGTGTCCTATTATTTCTTTTCTCTTGTTTGTAATTCCTGTTTATTCACAATTTTTGCATTCATTGTCCTCTTAGTTTCTGTTTCCTGGGTTTATAATGACCTTTTTTCCTATTTGGGGGCTTCTTTTCACCCTCAGCTCCTTCTTCTAACTGCCTAACTTCCTTAATCCCTTGACATTTCCTTTTAGTAAAAAAAAAAAAAATAGACTCTCATTGCCTTTTCACCCCAAGTTACTATGAATTGTTAATTATTTGTTTTTAAAGGAAGGAGTGGGATTGGCAGTTATATACTAGTGTCCTGAAAATCTGTTTTATGATTTTGTGGTTTACCAGATTTTACATGTTTTTATAATGCTTATCACATATTTGCCCCTATTTTTTATAATGCTTAATCCCATATTTCCACAGAACGGTTACTAGACTTTCAGCTTATTTATCCTTTGCTAGTCTGTAATTTGCTTGTAAACTGTTTCTTTAGATAAGAAAGAGATTAAAAAAAATTAAAACCTAAGTTAACTTAGATTTGAATAACTGTTTTATATTCTTGCTATAGAAGATATGAAAGGAAAGGTTATATACTCCAAAAGTTATTTTTGTACAATAAACTAATATTGTATTTGAATTTTTATTTTATCAGGAGAGGTTGTTTCTGGTAGTCACTGGGACAGATGGGCTTATGATTTTTTCTATATTTGATGTGGGCAGGTAATGGTGGGTAGCATGGCTTATACATATGACAGCAGTGGAAACTGATTTCTCATTTTACTTGCTGAGTATATTGGACATGAGCTGAGGGAAAATGTTTCTTAAAACTCAAAGAACCGAGATACTCTTTTTCATCAAGTAAGTCTTTTTAGCTAATTGCCTAAAAATTATTTTGCTTATGTGTTGTCATTAGTGCCTGATAAATGTTCTGGTCTTGTTTGATATTGAAGTGTCAATGGAAAAGAACCCAAATCTTAAAATAATTTAAAGAGATTTACTCTGAGCCAGATATGTGCAACAATGGGCTGGAAGGCCATGCCACATGGGTCTTGAACAAGTGATCCCGCCATAGTTAGGTTACAGTTTGGTCTTATAATTTTAGGGAGATAGGCATTACACATAAAGTCATCAATCAATATGTGAAAGGCATACATTGATTTGGCCCAAAAAGGTAAGACATCTTGAAGCAGGGGCTTATAGGTTATAGGTGGCACTGAAGAGTCTTCAATTTACACTTGATTAAAGATATGAAGCTTTCTCTAAAGGCTTGGACTGTCTTAAGATAAGGAAGTATGTTAATAGGAGACAAGATATATACCAAGATTAAGTGATTTATTAAGTAAATTGATGACCTGCTGGTGTGGTTTATCCTTTGCCTTACTTGGCCTTAGGTCTAGGCCTCTTGATTTTTAATGACTTAATATATTGCTTCTCTCTCTTCTCTCTCTTTCTCTCTCTCTCTTTTTTTTTTTTTTTTGTGAGACAGGGTCTCACTTTGTCACCTGGGCTAGATAGAAAGCAGTAGCATCAGCATAGCTCACTGCAGGCTCAAACTCCTGGGTTCAAATGATCTTCCTTTCTCAGCCTCCCAAGTACCTGAGACTATAGGTGCTTGCCACTGTGCCCAGCTAATTTTTTCTATTTTTTTTGTAGAGAGGGGTCTCCCTCTTGCTCAGTCTGGTCTTGAACTCCTGGTCTCAGGTATGGTCAGTCTGGTCTTGAACTCCTGGTCTCAAGTGGTCCTGCTGCTTAGGCCTCCCAAAGTCTTACGATTGCATGCATAAGCTGCTGATCCTGGCCAGTAATATATTATCTTATTGTTACAAAGAGTAACAATACAGAAGGGAGAGGGAAAAAGTAGGCCTGTCTGACCTCCCTTCTCATGGCCAGTAACTCAGCTTTAAGGTTTCTATGGGGTCCCCTTGGCCAAGAGGGGGTCCATTCAATTAGCAGGAGAGGCTTAAGGCTTTATTTTAGTTTACAAAGGGATGAAAATAACTTTCAAGTAGGAATAATAAGAGTAAGTAGGAAAGCAAATGTATGTCCTACAGGTTAAAATATTATCTTAGCTGAAAACAATTTTGTCATTTTTCAGTCACATACATGGTCCTTGAGCTTGATAGATAAGATCAGTATAAGAATGATTATAGCATTGCTCATTATGTTCCTAGCCCATTTGTTGTTCTTTTCTGTAGTACTCCTCTGATCCATCGAGGAATAGAAATAGGAACTTTAATGTGTTAAATACTCATAGAAGCCTGCTGCATGTGTAGGTTATGCTACATATGAGGTAATGGAGCAGTTTTTCTAGGAGTTTTCTATAATCCTAGCACTTTGGGAGTCTGAGGGAGGAGAATGGCTTGAGGCCAGGAGTTTGAGACCAGCGTAAGCAAACTCCTATCTCTACAAAAGATAGAAAAGTCAGTAGGGGCAGTGGTGCATGCCTGTTGTCCCAGCTACTTGGAAGGCAAAGGCAGGAAGATCACTTGAGCCTAGAAGCATAAAGTTCCAGTGAGCTATGATGATGCTACCTAGCCCAGGCAACCCAACAAGACTGTTTCTTTTTCTTTTCTTTCTTTCTTTCTTTCTTTCTTTTTTTTTTTTTTTTTGAGACAGAGTCTCACTCTGCTGCACTTAATAGAGTGCTGTGGTGTCACAGCTCACAGCAACTTCAAACTCTTGGGCTTAAGTGATTCTCTTGTCTCAGCCTTCCATGTAGCTAGGACTACAGGTGTCCCCCACAACGCCCGGCTATTTTGTTGGTTGCAGTTGTCGTCGTCATTTAGCTGGCCCAGGCTGGGTTTGAACCCTCCAGCCTAGGTGTATGTGGCTGACACTGTGATCACTGTGGTACAAGCGCCAAGCCCCAACAAGACCAAAAGGGAAAAAAAAATGATAATTTGAAAATTATCACAGAAACCTTTCAGTATAGGTGTTATCCACATTTTTAGATGCAAAATAAAAATTTGTATCTAAATTGAATGAACAAGAATATCAATCTACAGTGGTAACATTATTCAAGAAAAGCAACTTAAAATTCCGTAGAACCTTCATAGTGACCACCTCCTTAAGTTGACCTAATTTATATAGACTGGACATGTATCACACATACATCATTACACTAGGCCTAGTTTCTTATGTAAACTGAATTCCCTTGTGTGGTCAACTTTTAGAGGTTCTATTACTTTCATGATAAGTTCCTTTTCTAGTTAATTTTAGCTTTTTTTTCATGACTGCATAGTTAAAAAGCAACATATGGACTTGATCCTGGGTGAAGTAGGGTACCAAACAGGATTGAAAACAAAAGTGAAAGAATTAGATATCTACTTTTAGAGAACCACTCTGCCTGCACTAAGGAGAAAGGATTTTGAAGGAACAAGAAAGACTAAAAGCACTTAGAAAGTTGGTGGATTAATTCAAATGAGACACTCTATGAACAGAGCTAGAGAATAGCAGTAGAAAAATAGAGAAACAGATAGCTTTGAGAGAAGTAGAAGCAAAGTGTCTGGATATTGAAGCAACATGTCACTATTAACATCACAGGCACTTGAATCTGGGACCCCTTGATTTACAAACCCTGTGACTCTGAAGACTTTACATAAAATCACCTATAAAATGGGTATAATAATATTACTAGGATTAAATGACATAAGGCACTTAAAACACTTAATAGCATACCTGGCACAAAGGAAGTACCCTAAATACATCCTACCTTTTACTGTGGTTTTTATTTTTGTTGTTATATCCAAGGTAATGAATTGTCCCAGGTGGCTTTTTGGAACTAATATATAAAGCATCATGTTAAATTACTTAAATAGTTCATCAATTCTTCTTTCAAAGCAAAACAAACAAGTGAAAACCTCTTCTGTGTCTGTTAGCATTTGTATATAAAGCTAGGGTGAAAAATTATTTATCAGACTTCCTTTTTATAGCCCCATTTGATTTATCTACTTCTTTCTCACTTCCATTTTAATGTTACTAACAAAAAAAGACAATTAGACCTCTAGGCTTCTTGCAGGGAAGAATAGAATACAGGTAAGACTGAATTTCACAATGTCAAATTAAGTTTATTTAGTTTATGTCATAGGTTAGGTTCTTATATAGCTTTTGATAAGAGAAGGACTTGGTAGCTTAAGAACAAGCCCACCCCTTGTACATAGAGAGATGTCATGTTACAGAATCAAAAGCCATGAATTATAAATGGAAGAAAAGAAAGTCTGAAATAATTTAAAGATTAGAGGCAGCTGTTGTAGCCATTACATCTGCAAGGTCTGACAATTAAGTTTGCAAACTCATCCTAAAAATACTGCTACATAACCTCATTGCTGAATATCACTATGGTCACCTTTGAAATACTCCTCTTGGAAAGCTATGCATCAATGCTACTGTTAAGTTCACCCTTCAAAGCAGTTTTGGAACTTTTTCTCTGAAATGGCCATCAAAGCTATCATCATATTACCCTTGATGTCCTGAAAATGTCTTCTTTTCACTATTTCCTTTATCTTCAGGTAAGGAAAAAAGTCACTGGGGTCAAATCAGGTGAGTAAGGGGAGTGTTTCAAGACAGTTATTTTTTTACTAGCTAAAAACTCCCTCATCGCCAGTGCTGTGTGAACTGGTGCATCGTCATGAGGCAAGAGCCATGAGTTGGCAAAAAGTTCATGTAGTTTTCTTCTTTTTTTATTTTTATTTTTTTTAAATTGTTGGAGATTCATTGAGGGTACAAGAAACCAGGTTATACTGATAGCATTTGTTAGGTAAAGTCCCTCTTACAATCGTGTTTTGCCTCCAAAAGGTGTGGCACACGCCAAGACCCCAATATTGGATACATGTCTTTTTTACTTTACCCACCCTAGTGGGTATGATGGGATATCTCGTGATGGTGGT
>CAUYRH010038882.1:0-29614 GCA_963574655.1 Perodicticus potto | reverse complement strand
TAGAGGCCTAGAGGAGGAGACGGGGAAAGACCGGGAGAGGAACGGAGAGAGCTTCTCTCTCCCTACTTGAAATCTCTCCCACTACCAGGAGCTTTGGTGTTTTCTGTATTCTTTTCTGTAACTCAATTCTGTCTTATCACGGACGGGTGTAGGGGGGAATAATGTAATGAAGAATAATAAAATACATGTATTTAAAAAAAAGAAAGAAAAAGAAAAATGTGGTTTCGTTGTTTGTGGATTCAATTGTTTTTGTTGAGAAGTCAGCTGTTGATCTCACTGTCACCCTTTTGAAGATAATAATTTTCCCTCTGGCTGCATTAAAATAAAAGTTATCTCTGTCTGTGTTTTTGTTTTTCCACCTAATTAGTGAGGCAAGGCCTTACTATGTTGTACAGGCTACTCTTGAACCCCTGGACTCAAGAAATCCCTCTACCTTAACCTCCCAAGAAGCTGGGATTATAGATGTGAACCATCACGACCAGCTTGCCTTTGGTTTTTAATGTTTCTCTATGATGTTTATATATGTGGATTTTTTGGTTTTTTATTTATATTGCTTTGATCACTTGGGCTTCTTAATTTGTGGGGTATCAGTTTTTGAAAAATTCTCAGCAATGATCTCTTTAAATACTTCTTTTGATAAATCTGTACATTTTTAATGAAACTTTTAATTGTCACTAATCCTCTCTTTCTGCATCAATTTGATTATTGTTTATAGACTTTACCATTTATCAGTTTTGGCTATTTTTATTTATTTTATTCAATATGTGAGGTATGGTTATGTTAGAGTCTGTATTTCCTGACACCAATATTATTCTCACTTGTAGGTCCACTTCTACTGCTTGTTTTCCCTTATTATGTCTTCTTTATTTTTTGGTCTTCTTATATATTTAGGTATTTAAAAACCATTCCTAAACATTTTCTATAAAAGAAATACAAAGAACCCATATGATTTAATGTTCTGTTAGAGTGGAGTTTCTCGCTACGTATCTTTCTCATCAAGAATTGGCTGAACATCTATAACTGACCCACATCCAACACCATATTGAATGGAGAAATACTGAAATAATTCCCCCTTAGAACTGCAACCAGACAAAGGTATCCACTACCACCACTATTATTCAACATGTGCTGGAAGCTGCATCTCAAATGTATACAAATTGAAACAGATGAGGGTGAATTATCACTCTTTGAGGATAATGTGATCATGTACTTAGAAAACCCCAAGGACTCAACCACAAGACTCCTGGAAGTGATCAAGAAATACATCAACATCTCAGGATAAAAAATCCTGTACATAGATCAGTAGCTTTCATATATGCCAACAAGAATCAACCGAGAATCAAATCAAGGCTGCAATACACTTTACAGTAGCACCAGGGAGAATGTAATACCTTAGAATACATTTAACAAAGGATGTGAAAGGTCTCTATAGAGAGAACTATGAAACTGACTTGGCAGATGGAGGAACATTCACGCTCCTAGCTTGAGGAATCAACATTATTGAAATCCCGATACTGCCCAAAGTGATCTACAGATTTAGTGCAATTCCCATTAAAATATCAACATCATACTTTGAGGATCTTGAAAGGACGGTTTTACATTTCATATGGACTTGAGGAGACCTTGAATAACCAACTCAATCCTATAAAATAAGAACAAATATGGAGGCATCACTTTATAAGACTTCAGTATATACTATAGTGGTAAAGACAGCATTATATTGGCATGGAAATAGAGATACAAATTTATGGAATAGAGCAGAGGCTCTAGAGATGAAGCCACTTTCATATCCGTCCAATCTTTGAAGGATCAGTCAGAAACATGCACTGGAGGAGAGAGTCCGAATTCAATAAATGATGCAAGAGAATATGTTGACTACACATGTAAGACTCAGGGTGGAACTCCACCTCTCACTGCTTACAGGCATTGACTAGCGATGAATAGGAAATTTGATTCTAGGACATGAGACTATAGACACCCTACAGGAAAGTGTGGGAAGACCACTTGGATGTAATTGAGTATTAGAAAAATGTGATTTCATTGTTTGTGGATTCAATTGTTTCTGTTGAGAAGTCCGCTCTTGATCTCACTGTCACTCTTTTTTTTTTTTTTTTTTCTTTTCTTCACTGTCACTCTTTAGAAGATAATAATTTTCCCTCTGGCTGCATTAAAAAAGGTTATCTCTGTCTGTGTGTTTGTTTTACCAACTTATTAGTGAGATAAGGCCTTACTATGTTGTCCAGGCTACTCTTGAACCCCTGGGCTCATGAAATCCCTCCACCCGAATCTCCCAAAGTGGGAGGTTAACCTCTTATTGGCCTAAGGGAAGAATTTATGGGGAGGACTCCACTGAAAACTGAAGCAACAGCAGGGATAGATAAATTAAGCTTGATCAAGTTAAGGAGTTTCTGCATGGCTAAGGACACAATTGACAGAGTGGGGGGACAGTCTTCAGAATGGGACAAGGTATTTGCATGTTTTGGATCTGACAAAGGGCTAATAACCAGAATCTGCAAAGATGTGAGAAAATTAACAAGAGGAGGAAAAGAACCCCATTAAAGGCTGGATGGGAGACATGAACAGGAATTTTCTCATGAGGACAGATGAATTGCCAACAAACAGATGAAAAAATGATCACTGTCCCTACTCATTAGTGAAAAGAAAATCGGGCAGCACCTGTGGCTCAAAGGAGTAGGTGCTGGCCCCATATGCCGGAGGTGGCTGGTTCATACCCAGTCCCGGCCAAAAACCACAAAAAAAAAAGCAAATCAAAACCACTTTGAGATATCATCTAACCCCAGTGAGAATGGCCCACGTCACTGGATCCCAAAGCAATAGGTGCTGGTGTGGGTGCAGAAAGAAGGGAACATTGATATACTGTTGGTGAGACCACAAACTAGTACCGCCTCCATAGAAGGAAGTATTTATGTTACTCAAAGAACTAAAACTGGGCCAACTATTTAATCCTACAATCCTCTTATTAGGTATCCAACCAAAAGGAAAAAAATGCATTTTACCATAAGGACATTTGCACTCCAGTGCTTGTAGCACCGTAATTCACAATCAATCACAAAGATGTGGATTCAACCAAGTGCCCTTCAATATGTGAATGGGTTAATAAATTGTGGTCTATGTATACCATGGAATACTATTCAGCCATAAAAATGATAAATATTCGGTATTTTTTGTAACAATCTGGATGAATTCAGAGAACAATCTCCTAAGTAAAATATCATAAGAATGGAAAAACAAGCATCGCATGTACTCAGTGCTAAGTGGAAACTAGTAAATTCACAACTGTGTGCTCACATGAGAGAAAAACTCAATTAAATTCAAATAGCAGAGAGGAACAGCAGGGGTTGGGTCAGCTCATACCCAGTGGGTACATTGCTGAGTAAATGTCACACTTCCTGGGTGAAGGACACAACTCCAACTCGTATGTTACCTGTATAAACGCTAACTTTGTAACCCAATCTATGTACCTAAAATTAAAAAAAAAAAGAAAAGAATTGTCTCAAGGGCTGATCATTACAGTCTTATCAAGGAAATTAGCTTTAGTCGGACTGGCACTTTAATAACACTTAAGGCCGTCTTTATTTTGTACCAGGGTGTGATTTCCCAAGCTTTGCTAATGAGTATGAGTAGTACTTGTCTCTTTAGACAAGTATGAGAGTACTTGTCTCTTTAGCTGTGAAAGACTTCAGGTCTGCTCTTCCAGTGTTCCCATCCAACTTTCTGGGATTGCACTCCATGGATATTAAATCTGACACATACCACGATGGATAATACTTGTATGCTCGTGGCAGGTCCTATCTCTGTCTTGTCTCAGACTAAGCAGCTGGCAATTTCAACCCTTCTTTTAGAAGCTTTGCCATAAATCTTCAGCATCCCACACAGCCCTAAAACTTACCAAGTATGTCATTGGTAGAACCAGTCTTGCATTTGAAGTCCTCACCTTTCAGATTTTGTCACTTTAGAGCCACATAACTGCTTTGGTCTCCCTTTCCCCCCATCAGTTGCCAAGCTTTTATAGCGAGACCCAGAATTTGCTTATGCCTTCAATAAATAAAAATGGCTAGCAGTAATCAACTTCAATTTGGATGGGTCCTTGCTTTTCTGGAATATGGTTCGTCTATCTCTCATTTTATCTAAAGTTTTCTAATGCCTTTAAAATACATTTTATTTCAATTTTCCAGTTTTTTTTTTAGTTCCAGTGGGAGGTTTTCCATTCACCACCTACTATACACTATTTAGAAGCAGAAGTCTCAGTAAATATTAAAATGATTCTTGTTTTTGCTTGAAATCCTGTATCACAGTTTCTGGCTCATTAATCATACTCTTATATTGTTTTGTTGTTTAATGTGTATTGATCTTATTTTCTTGCAAATTACAAACTTCAAAGGAAGGAGTGTTGTTTTACATCTTGTATAGAACTATTATAATACTGAGCATAGTGCAATTAAAAGCCAATTTCAAACATCTCATAGTTGAAAAAACTAGTCTACGGAACATGATAATCATTTATTATGAACACAAGTCTTCCAGCTTTATCTCAGAAATCCTTTTTTTTTCTGAGACAGAATCTCAAGCCATGGGTAGAGTGCTGTGGTATCACTGCTCACAGTAACCTCAAACTCTTGGGCCCAAGCGATCCTCTTGCCTTAGCTTCCCAAGTAGCTGGGGCCACAGGCACCCACCACAACACACAGCTCTTTTTTGGTTATAGTTGTCATTGTTCTTTGGTGGATCCAGGCCAGATTCAAAGCCGCCAGCTCCGGGGTATGTGGCTGGTGCCTTAGCCACTTGAGCTACAGGTGCTGAGCCAAATGTTTTTTCTTTTTTGAGACAGAGCCTCAAGCTGTCACCCTGGGTAGACTGCCATGGCATCACAGCTCACAACAACCTCCCACTCCTAGGCTCAAGCAATTCTCTTGCCTCTGCCTCCTAAGTAGCTGGGACTACAGATGCCTGCCACAATGCCCGGCTATTTTTTGATTGTAGCTGTCATTGTTTGGCCGGCCTGGGTTGGATTCAAACCCGCCAGCTCACGTATATGTGGCTGGCGCCTTAGCTGCTTGAGCCACAGGCGCCGAGCCCAGAAATCCTTTTTTGATCTATATATCCAGTTATCTATTCATATGTATAGCATCTCTGTTTGACCTCCAACAAATAGTCTTTATAAAATTCTGAAGGACTGACAGAGTAAGCATCTACAAGACACATCTGAAGTTTGTGTGTATCTGCTTATCAAAAAATTAGCTCTTTGCATTATTCTTTGTCTCTTAAATGTGAAATCCACACCAGACTTTAGGGCAATGAAAGGTTTATGTCTCATGATAAATTAACATGCTTCTTTCACTTAAGGAATGAGAATTTTTTAATTCATAATGTTTCTTCTTTGTTCTATTCTGAAAATAACAGCTGTGTTTTGTTTAATGAACCTAGGTGGCCTCCTCAGGACATAGATACCTAAATGTATATATGTGTACAGAGTACCTGCTTGTATATATACACATATGCACACATGTGTATATGTGCTTATCTAGTGTGGGGAGAATAGAGGGTTCCTTATTCTTATTCTCTTCTTATTCTTTACCTTTTGCCTCTTTATTTGGTACATGTTAATAGCACTGCCATTATTGTACTTGTGTATCTATTGTAAGTCATACTAAAATTTGAAAGTGGGTGAAAGAGCCTATGAATTGATGTAGAATTATCATGATGACCTCAGGTGTCAGGGACTCACCAACTTAGGCGAGAGTCAGGTTTCTTACTGCCAGGTGGGCCAGGCGAGCATCATTCATTTAATATTTGCCAAATGCTGAATCACTAAGACAAAGGAAAGCCCACAAAGCCTCCTAAGTTATTCTTCTTACTGGTAGTGTTCCTTGCCTTGCATTCTTGATTCAAAATGCACAAAAATGCCTGCGTTTCTTTCCATGCTACAAACTTAGGCTTTGTATTTTTAAAATTTACATGAAACATGTGAAATTTACAAGGTTTCTCAAAGTTTGCCAACATAAATTTTGGGAATCTTGAAGTATCTGAAAAATTCAATGACTTTTTAAAGTTTTTGGTCTGAAAATAGGAGATAAATGAAGATGAATCCCGGAATGAAGATGAATCCTGAGCAGAGGATTTAATAAGCAAGTGTTTAAGACATAGGTAACAGGCTATAGCATCAAAGTGTACAGATCTGTGGAACCGCTGGTGTTAGGAGAAAATGAATAACTCCCAATTAGGAAAATTACATTTTCTCTTCAAAAATCTGTAGTTAGCCCACGTTTCCAAATTTTATCTGCCACCAGCAATTTCAATCCATTTTCCAGAGGTTAACAAGGATCTTCCCATAAAAAATCAAAGATTGTTAATTCCACTCATGTATGCACCCAGGAAAGGACAATGTTGCTTGAAGGATCATTTTCAAATAAAAGAACAATTTGTGCAATTATTTGGTGTCTACTGGTAATAGCCGTAGTCCTTAACTAACTTAAATTCACGCAACACAATTTGTAAATTTGTGCTGTATAGTCGATTGTAGGTTTGAAATACAGGGCAAAACAAATGTCTACTTAGGGCCCATGGTGGAGCCATTTGAATAAGGTCAGTCTTCTGTGTCAATAATTATCCAAATATATTGTATGGGTCCCTTACTTTCTACCAGGACCACACGAATTTAGAAAAAAACTTATCACAACAGTGATTTTTATAAACAAAAGACTTTATTTCAAATATATTTTACAGTTTGTAATTAGGATTGCTTTCCAGATTGTGAAATTTTAATAATAAATTGAACAAGCAATGTACAAAATAGTGGTGTTTACGTAGGCCCACTTAATTCCTACAATTGTTCTTGTAGCTTTTTTTTTTTTTCCCTTTTAAATTGAATCAGTAGAGACATCAATGATAACACAACTTTTATCCTCTTGGTTCTATCCTGAATAGCAACAAGGTACCATTTTATTCTATCATCATTTGCATTTTTAGAAACTGGTGATAGGGAAGTCAATCTGATGTATGTAGACCTAATTGAAAAATGATGATACATTGTGAGCAGAGCTGAACTAGTTCATTCTTTGTGGTATAAAATTGTTTGCTAAGCAAATTGGTAGAATAACTAAAATTGTAGGACAGATATTTAGCCTGCTTAAGAAAACATAACTATTTTAGAGAACTTTTAGTGATACCATTGCATACACTTTACATACTAATTACACGGCTTACTTATAAAACAGGTCTTCTTAGCTAGCTATTAGATTGCTTTAGAAACTCAAGAAAATAGATTGGATTTTTTTCATAAACATTCTTTAAATCAGACATTGAACTAATTCATGCTTACCTTTACCTCCACTGTTATAATTGAGGTTTCAATGATGATGTGTAGTTATAGAGATGACTGCAGACTGATTGAATTCAGTAAGAATGACAGTATCCTGATTTTTAAAAAACATATATGTGAACTTCCTCAAACACCAACTAAAATTTGCAAAATTGAGATTTTTTTTGAAAAAAAAGAAAAACGTTTTTCTCCTTTTCACTATTGCCAGTATTGATTTGGTTGTTCAAGGCATTGGCAATAGGAAAACCATCTATTTTAATATGCTAGCGCTAAATATTACGTAAGAAACTAAAAGATATAAAGTCCAAGAAAAGAAACATTTCTAAGTAAACTTTATTTGGTAGAAGAAAGAGAGTGATGGTTGGGGCTTTGCACCTTGGTGAGCCCAGTTTTCCTAAACAGACGAGATTTTTCCCATCCACAAATAACTTAGCATATCCTGATAATGTTCTTTCCTGAAGAAACTTAGGATGAAACCATGATCAAAGTAGCCAAAGGTGGTCTGTTATAAATACCACACAGAATGTTTATTTCTCAAATCCTACAATGGCTATTTTCCTTTTGAAGAACCTCAATTTATTTTGCAAATAGGGAGCGGATTGTAGATTCTTATGTTTCAATTATATTCTGTGTTTCACTAGAGTCTCTGAAGTCTATTTCTTTGCCACAAGAAGCAAAGAAACAAGGGTGGGGAAAGTGATACTTATGGATGAAAACCCTCAAAAGCAATGTATGAAGAGAGAGATTGGGAATTCTTTACAATTTCAAACCCTTGCCTGACCCTTCATTGACCCCCAGTTTCCAGGTTTTCTCAGAGGCCCGAGGTTCAGGAGAAACGATGATGGTAGGCGGATAGAAGCTACAAAATTTGACATTCACGAAAGGTAAGCCGAGAGAAGAGAAAAATATCAATCACCTTCCCTCCTGGTTATTTGGAACACCAGAGCATACAGAATTATTTAGAGCTTCTAAATAGCAGAAGTTTTGTTTCTACCTCCAGAGATTCATTACATCTGGGGTTAAGCCCAAGAATCTACATTTCTAACAGTTAATTATGATGCAGGTGGTCTGTGGACCAGAGTTGGTGAAATACATACTTCTGTAAAGGGATACAATGGGCAATGTGTTAGTGTAATATACCCTTTTATGTACTTACTTTATATGTATTTGGACCAGATGTTATCAGACCCAGGGTCTTCATACTTATTTTTAAAAACCAACCAACCAACCAGACAAAAACCCTTACAGGAAATGACTACACATAGAATTACCAAGATAGGAATACATACTCTGGTGGAAGAAACAAGCAAAAAAATGGCCATTGGAAGTAAACTAGTAAACTTTTTAACATTGGTAGAAAGTCGAAGGCAGAATCCAGAGAATAATGGCAAACAGTTCAGAAATATCCATCATTCAAAATGAGATGATAGCATGGTGAAAATTATTTAGAGTTCTTAGCAATTTAATGATCTGAAATTTAAAAAATGTTCTATAGAAACAAAAAGATGAAATACAATTGTAACATGTTAAAAAAACCCATCCCCACCCCCAACCCAATGGTAGTGTCCAGCCAGGGAAACATTAAAGGTGCTTCAGGCTACAGGGTTTTCCAGGGTGTTAGACTCAATTACATGTAAGAGGAATATCTTTCCACACTACACTGAAGCTAGATCGGTCTGAGTGAGATGCATTGTAACAGGTTCTGACCGTCCTTCTGAGCATGTCCACATCTAAGAATTAAACCTTTAGTTCTCAGTTCAAAGTCAACTTTAGTAAGTGGGGTTATTGATACTGAAAACAAGATTATTTTCCATACTTTTGTTCTTCCCACAATAAAACTAATGAGTATACCTTCATACAAGAATTGTGAAAAGAAACACAGTTTCATAGATAAGGAACACATCTGCTGTTTTTATTGGTGCCTTGAATGGCAGTAATACTGAAAAAGGAAAATGCAAAAAAACAAAAACAAAAACAAAAATGAAAACAAAACAAAACAAACAAAATCCAAAAACAAAACAGGTTGGTGGCAACCCACATTTTTTTTTAAGAGTACATCAACTCCTGTTTTATTTTTATTGTGGCATGAATGATAACATAAAACCAAAAAACATGAAAATATACAACTTATATTACACTATGTGTTATGAACAAAATATAAATCTATAACTCTATGTTATATTTACATAATTATTTATTTTATTAAATTTCAAGTGAGATGGTAGGTTGCACATACTTTGTTTTAAGCTCCAGGCATTTGATTGTCTCTTTTCTATTTTTTTTTTTCCGTTTTTATTTGTAAAATCCAAAATGGTAGAAGGACTAAGACCTTTAGAGCCGGTGGAGCAACATAAATACTGTTTTAGTGAACCAGTGACAGAAACACTGGGGAGGACGGGAATCAATCAGTAGGAAATTCAACACATCATCTTCAACCTGGGAAACTGATAGTTATAGGAAACTTTAAAATTAAATACTGTAAAAGTCTGACTAAACAAACACCTATGTCCTACAAGACAAAGAAATATCTGAACCACTTTAAGTGGGCTTCATAGTTTTCCTTGTAAACCCCATCATTTTTATTTTACTATTAACTTGATAGACAAATATTTTATAAACCTGTTTTTCATATACAATTGTTTATTACAATTCAATAATTTACCCTTTAGAATGAATGAAAGTGTAATTATTTTGGATGTTTTTAATGTGATGTAGGAAGTTTCTTCTGGGAACAGTAACAGCTTCTGGATTAAGAAAATATCTGAAATTAGACCATAGAATGGTTAAAGATAATTTTCTTTAAATAAATTGAGTAAAATTCTACTCCAGAAATCATAACTACAAAATAATGTCACCGAAAAAGAAAAAACACCAAAAAACAAAAAACACTTGTTTATAATTGTTCCTTGTAAGAGGATTTGGTTTCAACAATGATGATATGTTCTTTGGGAGGGATTTTATATATGGTTAATTCTTAACTGCAGATGCCAAATAAACTGTAAAATTAAAGTAACTAATTTAGGTGTAAATGTACTGAAAGATAGTTTTACATTTTATACAAGTGAAGTAACTCATCAAATTATTAGTAACTTATAAAGGAGCAACTGTAACTTATTTTTTCCAGTGATGCTCTCTGAGATTTGTATTAAAACATGACTCCCTTTAGAGGAACTGACTGTAATAAATCCTATAAAAACCAGAATTCTGGCATGGCTATTCTTCAATGTGTATGTGGTGGGGGGAGAGAGGGCAGAGAGAGAGGGAAAGGGAAAAAGAGAGCGAGCCAGAGAACACATGAGATTTGAAAGACAGAGAGAGGGTTGAAAAGGTAGGTAGGAAAAAAGAGAGGTGGGAAACTATTCATATTGATCCTAGTTTGATCTTACTCTTTATTTCCTCTACCCTATCTTTTTTGGTCATCGGCACAGAAAAAGAACACAAGGTTTTAGGATCCTTTATCAAAATCATAAACGAACCAAATGCCAAAAGGGCAAGGCATCAACATAGTAAGTTGCTATTCACAGTACCTTCTATCAGGTGATTTCAAAGCACTGTAAACATTAATATGATTACTTTTGTTTTTGTTTCTTTTGGGGGAAACTAGAAAAAAAGAAGTTTTAACACCCAGTGAATTGAATGTCACAACGAGAGACTATGAACGCCGGGCTATGGACTTGCATTTTGATTCAGTTCGCTCACATAGGCCGTTCTGTCTTGGACAGAAACCTAACCAAGTAAAATTACCTTCCGAATTTCAGCATTTCAAGGTCACCACCAACAATTTTGTTTTCCCCTTCAAATAAAATAAAACAAAAATCAAACAAAAAGACCAAACAGAAGTGTTTTGCCGATTCACTGGTAAGTGTGTTAGAACTGGTTTCCGCCACAAATGCCCTTGATGGTGCCTACCTGGAGCTAAAACAAAGTATTCTTGTAGCCCAAAGTCATGAAATGAAAACAAAGCATTTTTATAACACGGTGTAAAGTAAGTATCCAGCAAACGTGAGAGGTGAACCCACATAAATCAGAAGGAATTTGTTAACAGAGACAGAGACAGTATTTTTAAAAAATCTGTTTTCACATTGTACATAATAATGATATAAAAACAAGTGTAATTTTTTTTCCCTCTTCCGAGTGCTTAAAAACAAAAAACAAACAAAAATTTAAAAATTGGCTCTAGATGACTGTGCCAATTAAATCACTAAAAGAAGTGATGAGAGCATAAGTGATTTAAGATTGAACACAACCCTCCTATTAATTCACTCCTTTGTACTAAAACACCAGAACTGATACTGTTGGGGCAAAAATTCTTAAAGAGGAAAAAACTTATGGAAGGAGAAGTAAAACTGTGTAGGTGAATGTCTGTGTGTGTACGTATGTGCATATATATGTATATACATGCGTGTATATACATATATATATGAATTGGAGATGGAAATTTGTTTTAAATATCTAACAGCTTATTGGCTGCACTTCCGAATCAGAGCAGGATAAAATAGAAAGGGAGAAATAAAATAAATTATACATAACTTACTAATCTGGGAACAGCTGACCATTATTATTATTATTATTATTATTATTACTATTATTATTATTTTATCATCATCATTATTACAACACTAGCAAAAAGAGGCAGTTTAAATGAAAATACAGTCATCAAATACAAACAGAAAAACAGACAAAACGAAATCTCTGACATGCAGGATATGATCAGCTCCTCCAAGCAAAACCCCAGAGCAAGTCTTTTGAGAGAGAGAAAAATAAAAGAGGATTTTGTTCGTATTTCAATGTAAAAATCAAACGTTAGGGTGGCGTTTGGGGGTGAGATAGGAAAATGACAACTGGAGTGAAAACCATAGCACATCCAAGCTACTGGTTGGAGTATTTACTATCTGATGCCTTAATACGAATCATGGCAATTGACTTGAAATGATTTTGCATCAATTGGTAGAGGCCCTACAACCGTGGTTTGTGGCTGGCACAAATCTCCATCAGCAGTCCCATCCCCGTTAGTTGTTGCTCTTGACACATACTCTGTTGGAACCAAAACTGGACTACCGTGGATTCATCCACAGCAAAGAAAGAATATTGGCAGAAACACTCCCGGGTTCAACCAGGCACCGTTTTGTTGGGCTGCAGTGACTTTTAACCAAATCCGGCTTTCTATGGCATGAAACGTGACAAGGCCCACATTTCTGAAATGCAAAGGGCCTCTGTCTCATTTCATGGAGGGATTGAAATATACCTCATAAAATCATCAGTTCCATTTCCTGGTCAGGAAATCAGGACTGTGGAAGAAATAAGCTTATTCTTTATTTCAGGAATAGGGCCAAATATATTGATTGAAAACCATGATTATTTTGCTTGAAGTATCAATAGGAAAAACGACAACAACAACAACAAAAGGAAACACGAAGTAGCGAACGTTAGTGGAACCAGTTAGCTAGGGAGGAGGGACATCTGGGGTTTGCTCGCAGCTTTCATGTTATACATGCACACCTCTATTACACAGGGCCACCTGATCCATCCAATAATAATCATATTAGACATTTAAAAATATAATTTTTGAGCCCTATACTTGGTTAAATTGTCATTTGAAGTGCAAAGTCAAGGTCAAGATTACTTCTAGACCAGTCACTTAGGAGGATGTGGGATTTCATCCCCAGATGTGGGTTTAACTCACAAAATGGTCCAACGTTATTCCTATTAGTACCATAATCACACACATACATACACACAAAAATCCAAGATCAGAAAATATTTTTTCTCTAAATTTCTTATGTCTCTCTCTCTCTCTCTCTTTTTCACCTGAGAACAGCACCTACAGTTCCATTAAAAAAAAAAAAAGTCAAATCTCACCAGCTGCTGGTATTTCAGGTTTTTCAAGGGATTGTCTAAGATATAACACTGTCCTAACTTAAGAAGGAACAGGAAAAAGGAAAAGGAAAAAATGAACTCGGTCGTCAACACTTCAGTACAAATTTGGCACTTGCTCAAAGATGTAGTGTGGTGCGCAATAGATAAAGGAAGTCCTCTAAAGAAAATAATTGCTTATTTTGTGGTGGATAGCAAGGAAGTTAAAAACAGGCTCTTTTTCCCTCTGTCCCCCCACCCCCCATGCACAGACTTCCATCTTCAAAGTACAGAGATGGAGAAGGTGGAGAGAAATCAAGAGAAATTCATCTTTCTTTTTCTGTCAGGTGCATTATAAAAAAAGAAAAAAAGAAAGAAAGAAAGGAAAAAAGAAAGAAAATGAAAAGGAGAAAAAAATCCCAGAAACCCCAAGAAACAAAACAAAACTTATTTCTTTTTAAAAATTGTAGCACAAAACAATAAAACACATTCACAAGCCACTTGTTGGCACTGTGTACCTGAGTGAGAATTTCTAGAACATTGTAGAACAAACAGCCATAAAGTTTATTAAAAAAAAAAAAGTTGACGGGTAAGACTTCAGTGCTTGGATGTAGCAGCTGAATTACTGGCATTATTTTACCCATAGCTTATTTCAATCTCTTGTTGATATTCTTGTTTGCTTGTTGTATTTTTTTTTTTTCCTTTCCAAGCCTTTTGAGGCTGAGGTCTATTAGTCAGCTGATGTCCCAACTATTTAAGACTAACAGTTAAAGTAACAGTCAGTGTATGAGAAAGTTAATGTGCTTGGCCACTGGTAAGGATGAACCAGTTAGGGCTTCTTTAAGTCCTAAGGTCACAACAATCTTTTGACCCTTATCAGTTGGCTTGTCCTGCAATATGGTTTTCACTGTCACTCCCATAATCTACATCTGGGTCATCCTCTTCCTCATCGTACTCATCATAAATTTCTCCGTTGATGTCCTCCGTCCGGATCTCTTCTTTGATATGGGGCTCCTCTCCTTTGACACCATAAGTGCTCTGAATAACGGGCATCCCAGGCTCGGGGCTGCTGGACACGCTTGAGTGCTCTGAGGGCAGGTGAGGGGAGGGCATTCCAGCCATGGCGATGGCTCCAGGGTACACAACACCAGCAGTGGCGATGGGGATCTGTGCTTGTTGCCTGTGAAGAGAAGATTCCCAAAGAAGAGATTGTGGGTAAGAGAACAGTTAAATGCAAACCTTACTATATAATGAGTTTGCTCAGCAATATCCACCTCGAAGGAAATGATTTTCACCCAGTGCTCTAATATTTTGCAAACTGTATCCTACTTTGATTCTGCTATCTTGCTTCTGAACAGGGCTTCCTAGACTGCATGACATTTACCTGTATTGCCCATTTGATTCTTAAATAATCATGTTTTGTTATTATTCTATTTTATAAAAAAAACTGCAGCACAGGAGAACCCAAGTGCTTAACTCCAAGTTTACCCTTCCTTCACTGTAACAGGCAGAAATTGTGTTTTTGTTTCCTAGAATTAAAACTAAAGATAATTCAATCGTCATGGAAAAACTCTGGAGTATTTATTAGAGCTGACTAAAACTTTGCTGGCCAGAACACCGCAGAAGAGATGGTATCACACTGCTCACCTAACCTACTCTCTGAAATAGCTCTGGCCCTGAGGTGGGAGGAAAAAGAGCCAGCCTCATGGATGTGTAAGCGTACGAAAGCCCCGTGGTTGGTTAAAAGTTGTGCTGTCAGGCTTGACATTCTTAATAAATTTTTAACAAGAGACCCCCATCTTCTCACTTTTGTACTTGGCTCTGTATATTATGTAGGTGATCTTTGTAGGAAGGAATTAATAGATGACGTTCAGTTGTGCTTTCTTTCATTCATTTATGTTTACTGTTCACTCAAGAAGCACTGGGCTTTGTGTTCTGTGTTGGGAACAGTCACATACTTGGATATAAACAAACCACAGACCCTTGGACACAGCACCAAGCCTCTTTCAAGGAACTGGGAGTGGGTGGGCAGTGGGCAGATTTGTTTTTTTTTTTTTTTGAGACAGAGCCTCAAGCTGTCACCCTGGGTAGAGTGCTGTGGCATCACAGCTCACAGTAATCTCCAACTCATGGCTCAAGCGAGTCTCCTGCCTCCGCCTCCCAAGTAGCTGGGACTGCAGGCGCCGGCCACAACGCCCGGCCCGGCCATTTTTTGGTTGCAGCCGTCATTGTTGTTTGGCGGGCCCGGGCTGGATTCGAACCCGCCAGCTCAGGTTTACGTGGCTGGAGCCTTAGCCCGCTGAGCCACAGGCACCGAGCCAGGACTTTTACTTTTTTTAAAGCATTTTTTATTAACCATATGTTACGGGTTGAATCATGTCCCTTCAAAAGATATCGAAATCCTAATCTCCAGTACTTGTGACTTTGTTTGGAAATAGTCTCTATGATGATCGAGTTAAGATGAGGTCACTGGGGGGAACGTAATTCAATACGACTCATGACCTTATAAAAAGAGGAAATCTGGACACAGAAATGGACTTGCACAGAGGAAAGACAAGGGAGTACACTATTAAAATCCCAAGAAAGCCTCAGGCTCCCAAACGCTGGGAGAGAAGCATGGAACCGATTCCCTCTTGCAGCCGTCAGAAGTAACCAGCCTGCTGATACCCGGTTTCAGACTTCCAGTCTCCAGAACTGTGAGACAATAAAATTGCTGGTGCTTAAAATACTCGTCTTTGTTACAGCCATCTCAGGAAACTGATATACCAACTAACTAAGCCTACTGCATCAGGGTCAGGATATTTCTACTGATTTGAAGACTCTCAATGAATTATGTGGGCTCCCATGTTAAATAATCACTTCCTTTGCAATTGTATAGCCAGATCCTTCTTATCTCCCTCTGTTTTATTTTTCTCCTTACTCACTTATTTTTAAACACATGTAATGTTTTATTTATTTATCTTTTTTTGTCATCTTTTCCTTTCTTTAGAACGTGAGCTCCACAAAGGCAGATTGTCGACCGCTTTGTTTAACAACATTTCCCGGCAGTGTACAAAGTAGATACAAAGATATTTGTGAAATGAATGGATGTAAGAGTTAATTGCTTCCTGTTCTTTGTCATCATACTCCATTCCACATAAACCTCAACACCTCTCTTTCTCTGAACACGACGGCTCCACCGAGCCCACTGCTAAGGAAAAGTAGAAGAATGAGAGGGGATTATGTATAAAATGCTGGGAAATTTGCCTAATCTTGGATATATTTCATTTGAAGTTCCAAAAAGTAGGAGAGTAAGATTATTATTTTGGGGGACATATCTTTTCATTTTTCATTTCTATTTATCCCTAGAATTTGGTGTCAACCCATTTCAAGTCTATGAGATCTCACTAAGTTTTGAAGAAATAGCATTTATCTTCTAAAGGATAGCACGGCAATTTCAAATGTCCTTTCCTTTATTTTTTTGTTACTTGAAATCTCTGATTTTAGATTAACTGCTCATAGAGAAAAGTCATGGATTTATAATATGCTTGGGTTCAGATTTACATCCAGTACACTTCAATAAGCGCTCTGCATGAGCAGATGAAACATCAAGCGCCATGTTAACGATGTCAGACAGTTTCATGCTGGTGATACTATGGTCTCTGGGAAGAGTGAGTAATGCTTCATAATATTAGCTCCTATGGACTGGGCATCCTATTATGTGTATGAGATTATGTTGTCCCAGACATAACCTCTTATCACCTAGAATAGTAAGCTCTGGCCTTTCCCAAGGGCTTATTTTCAATCTCTCTTAGAATTAGTATAATATATAGTTGCTGCCTAGTTGATCGCCATGTTTTTATGTTGCTGAAGTTGGAATTTATAATTCACTTATGATCTGTATGTCTAATCCCACAGTGGAGAGGTGTGATGGTTTGGGATAAGAAAGTCTTGCTGTGCATGTGGCTATGGGCAGATTATTTAGCTTTTTGAAGCTTCTGAAAGA
Organism: Perodicticus potto; assembly: GCA_963574655.1. Classification (NCBI taxonomy): domain Eukaryota; kingdom Metazoa; phylum Chordata; class Mammalia; order Primates; family Lorisidae; genus Perodicticus; species Perodicticus potto. The sequence goes on along the minus strand of CAUYRH010038882.1, from coordinate 12,437 downwards.
GAAATAACAGTAGATAACCCTCCACAATTACTGCTTAAAGAAAGAATGAATGTGGGGCTCTTGAACATAACAGGTGTCCTGTAAATGGCAGAGATTGCTGCTGCCCCAGCAGGGTGGCATATTTTACTCAGTATTTACTTAACCTACAGACTCTGGGTGGCTCAGACTTCAGCAGAAATATTAACAGTGGAGTCTGTCCCCACAGGTATGGGAAGTGAAGGATGCCTCTGATCCAATTTGACTCTTTCACATTATAGATATGGATGTGATTCCGTGCAGAAAATTCAGGTTACAGGTACCAACAGGCGAAGGAAAGATGTGCATGAGTGCTCAGAAGGAGCCTGAGGACTCTCTGACAAAAGTTCCGCTTGGAAAACTTCCCAGTGACCAAAACCTTCTTGCTTTGATAGTTGATGTGATTGGCCCAAAACCCACCAGGAGATTTGAGAGTCCACTGCTGTGTCGCTCAGGCAGAAACTCTAAGCATGTCCTTGAGTAACAACCTCACCTGTTTTTCACAAATAACACTAACTCCCAATTCCACCAAGGTGATGGAGATGCTCATTAAAGCATTTCACCGGCACACAGAGATAAAGGAAATCAACTTGAAAGACAATTTATGAGCAACCTTTCTCAATTTGAAACTTTGCCAACAAACGTGGAAGAAGCCACTCAGGTTTCTGTGGATATTTTGTTGTCGTTTTCATCGCTGTTTGTCATTTTGGTATGATAACCACCTGTAGTCATTCACACTCTCTTTTTCTAGCATAGGGTCTCAAACATCTGCTGCTGGAGCCAAAACGTCCCTCAACAGATTTAAACTTTATGTCCCTGAAATGGGAATTTCATACCCCACTGTTGGAATTCTGCACATGCCTTCTTTAGCCTGCAGCCTGGTGCATCTCCACTCCAGCTCTGCGTTCTGAAGGCAGTTTGCATCCCCTGTTCATTCTTGCAACTGCACTTTTGTTTTTTAGCTATTCCCATAGTTTTTACCTTTCCTGCAGGATTTCAGGTGTACTGAGGGCAAATATGCAGTCTCTTACAATTTTATGTCTCATTCTGCACCTAGCAGAGTGGGGGCTCAGTAAATGCTTACTGGGTATTTTTTGGATGCAGTTCTGAAGACATAACAACACCACAAAACCAACCAGGAGCGGGGAAAAAAGGGAGAAGGGAGAGGAAATAAGTTGCTTCGGTATTTTTTGTTTTTTTATTGACATGATTTTATGTAGTCATCAATTGGCCAGGGTCCTAAATTATCCAACAACGTGAAACAGCCACACTTATAAGAAAGGATGAAAGCTTCATGTTTATATATGTTAGAGGTTTTTTTTTCTTCCACCCTGAATGTAGGTTCTGAAAATAAAGAAAATGCTAGATTGAATTTTCCCTGCAAATGGTTTCTCCTGGAAATCCTCTTCTCTTAAGCACAACTCTGGGTACTAAATGGCTCCTGCAGCTCATCAGTCTCATCTTCAGTCAATTATCCCGAGAGATCACAATATTGAGTCTCCGAGGTTTTAAAGATATTAACATTCTAGTATGATGCTTTTTTTTTTTTTTACTGGAAAGAAACTGATGTAATTTGACCTGAAAATAGGAAATGTGATCTTCCATTCAGGCCAAACAGAGGCTCCATATCTCATGCACCACATTTCCTGTAAATGCCCTACGTGTGTTCTAAAGGATGTATTTTCATGGTCCCTAAGTGAAACTTAAATTGCGTGTGCTTGAAAATGTTGTTTTGCTCTCAAGAATTTTGTGATGCTTTAAAAGTAATTTTCAAGTATGAATTACAATATAAATACAATTTACCAACTAGGTGGCAGTTATTTTGACTGAAGAATACATATTTTCATTTTGTTTAGACACAGGTATATTATTCTTTTAAAAAAATAGAATATTATACTTGTGCATTTGTTATGCAAAAACATGTAGAAAATTAGACCTTTGAATAAAGGCAAACGCATAATTAAGTTGGTACGTAGCTCTGTGGGATCTTCTGGCAGGCTGGGGTCACTGTCATGGTCTGGACACAGACTTTGTTCAGGCTCAACACAGGCCATCTGTAAATAAGAAATCAAATAAAACCACAGAATCCAGAATGGATGCTGTTCTTAATTCAAAAAGAATGACAAGGATATCATCTGAAAAGTTGAGGACAATGTGGCCCAAGGCCCCTTTCTAGGCCTTGCAAGACAGCCTGCCCTGGCGTGCTTACTGAGCTCAGAAAAAAGCCACGTGAATCTGGAGAAGGAAAAGTCATCAGAAATGGAAGGTGAAGGAGATGAGCAATGTTCCTTTCTTGTAGGCTCAAGGTTCTAGATAATGACCAGTGTGTGTTCCAGGAGATAGAAAATACTTGATGTAAAGACATCTTAATGAACATTGTCTTTTTGAGTTCACGTGTATGTGTGTATGCTGTGTATGTGTGGTTTATGTGTAATATGTATGTTGTAGAGGTGTGTGGCATGGTGTGGCATGTCTGAATGTATGTGTGTGTGCATGCCGTGTCTGTATGGTGTGGTGTGTGTGCTTGATGTGTATATGTGTGTATGTGTGTAACATCTGAGTGTATGTGGTGTATGTTTGACCTGTATGTGTGTATGTATGTGCACTCGGGTATGCGCTGGGGCAGTGGGTGCTGCATGCATGTTTATGTAGAGTGCACGTGTGTAGTACCTATGTGTGTGCAATATGTTTTTATTGAAAGAAAAGTGCCTCCAACCTTTCTCCCCTCCAATCCAAGCTCCTCCTTGCTCCAGGGTTATCTTTCTAAAACAGCAGCTTATCCCTATTTCAAAAAAATAAAAGGCTCCCCAAAGCCTAGAGAAGACAGATGACAGCCCCTCTTCCCTGTATCCCCAAGCCGCATTTGTCTGGAGTTAGTTGTCTGGCCCTATCACACCTACCCCTCTGGCATCTTCTGTGGGGTCTCCAAGGAGGCAAGTGCGCACTGGGGTTGGGAGAGCATAGGTCACCTGGGTCATCTCTGTCATCCGCTGCTCGACTTTGGGGTAGTTACTTTTTCTCTCGAGCCTTACTCTCCTCATTTATATAGCGGGAATGATAATACTTCCTCTCCTTACTGGAGAATGAGGACGTTATTTTGAGGATGAAATAAATTAACATGTGGGAAGCAGTTACAACAGCGTCGAGCACAAAGTGATTGCATGTTAAGACTTAGCTATTCTTTACACCATCGTCTCAATAAATCATGTGCTGGCCTCTGGGCATACTTTTCTTTCTCTAGTATGCCTGTCTTTCTCTTATACATATTAAAATCCTTGCTGGTTCAGCTAAAAAAGCATCACTGAAGCCAACTATGTTACTTGAACTAAGGAAGCAACATAGGTTGAGGTTTAGTGCTTTTGCATTAGGAAGCAGAGGGAGTTAGGCTCCAATTCAAGCTTTGCCCTATGTCATCTCTGCTTGAAAGCAGAGCTTCGTCACCAGCGAACTGGAGATGGTACTTGGGCATCCCTTCTCAGGGTATCGTCAGTGTTAAATGAGCTAATGTGTGAGAGGTGTGCAGTGGAACAGTCCCTTTCACTTTGGATTCCCTTACATCTTGTTGTCTTCTGAATACGTACACCGCATTATCTGCTGTGTGTTATCCTGACCTTGGTTCCTGTCTAGGTTATATCAAGTATTCTTCTTTCCCTCCATTGCTTAGGAAGGTGCTATGTCCATTATACATCCTTGAAAAAAGGCATGGAATAAACAAATAATGAGAATGAAAAAGAGGTCCAAAAGTGAATCATGAGCTTTGAGGGTCAGCCCAAAAGCCATTACTTATAAGGACATACTACAATATTGATAACCATTCAAAGAGCTGCCTTTAAAAGTTTCATAGCTCAAAGATATCCCAGAATGTTTGGAAGGCAAGAAAGACTTTTAAGAACTTACTTTAATTTGTTTTCATCCTCCATTTCTTTTGTTGTCATGTGGTGAAGAAAGCTGATTCTCAGGGTCATTGCAAATTGATTTTGTGCTGTGCACTTAAAAGGACTGAAGTGGGTTTTTAGAGTTCTGTTCACTGTTATTGCTCTGAAGAATTCTCATTCTGATCATTGATTTAATTTTGTTCTTTTGGTAATAGCTTTTTGAACTACAATAAAAAATTATTTTAACAAAAATATTAGCCCTGTGAATAATTGCCATAGAATTGTTTAGGGGTTGTAAAATATATGTGTAGAAATGCCATAACTCATATGATTTTCAAAAATTAAGTGAAACAAATATAATGTGTTTCTGGTGGTTATATTTTAAAATGCCATTAAAGGTCTTTGGATAATTTGTTATGGAAATTTTCACTATCTGTAATGGTAATCAAAATATGGAAGGTAGGAGGAAATGTGTGTAAAATACCATGTTATCATTTTGTTATTTCTGTATTATTAAAAGAGTGTTTTTTAAAATTATACTACTTTCGTACTTTTTCTCATTGTATTTCAAAAGGGCTTTCCGGTTGTCTATTCTAACAGTTTATAGATGAATCCTACAATCGCTTTTGTAAATATCAGAATTGGTATGTATATACTCCAGGGAGATCCAATCTTTAGCAGCCGGAGCTGATCACTGGGAGATTGATTGTATAAATTGGTATTCAAAATGTTTCTTGCTTTGATAAAATGTAGTCTCTCCCTGTACATGAATTGGGTTCTATAATCTTCCATTTTCTTCAATTCTTCAGCTGTTTTTTCAGATAATATTCTGCTGAGATACTGTGTCCAAGCATGCTACAAAACGGTAATAAATGAAATGCTTGCCCTTTGCTGTGGTTTTTGTCAGCACCTTGGAGAGTAGAGGCTAAAACATAAAAAGGAAGTGATGAAAAATAAAAGGGGAAGTTTTACAAGGTGATAAAAAAAATCATTCCAATTATAACTGGAGGATGTATACAAATGTTCCATTGATGAAATGGCTTTACTCACTGTGTGAAAATTAAAGAATCCCAGGATCCAAACCCCTTTAACACCCCCAAACAAGACTCCTGCCACGGCAGGAAGTCAATTATCTCCATGGCAACCAAAACAAATAGTGAATATTGCCTTAGCAGACAAGATGAATAAAAGGTGCATCTAAAATTAATTTATGTCTTGGGATCAGACACTTGAGATGAGAGAACTGGTCCATAAAGTACCCAAGAGAAGCTATTAAAAGAGAAACAAAATAAGTCCCTTGTTGAGTTCCCAAAGGAGCTGTGGTTTAAGCGTATAAATCCTGTTTGCTTCTGCCTTTAAGAGGGGAAGTTGTCAATATGTCCCCATTTACATGGCTGCTTTGATGATAGACTCCTATAAATCTGAGGCCTGCCAAAGAATGTTTACTAAGAAGTTGCTTCAAGAGTGATCTCTTAATCCAACATTTTGTACAGTCAGGGAATTATTATTATTATTATTGTTATATATCAATTAAGTGCAGAGATGCCCTCAAAGATTAAAGTTCAGAAGATTTTGAGTCTATAAAAATATTGCATTAAAAAACAGGAAGAAAGAAGATAACACACTCAAAACACATAGAATCCTCAGAAGCAACTGTGGAGCTATAAATTTTTCATTAGTTTAAGAAATTAAAAACAGGGTGGGTCCTGTGGCTCAGTGAGTAGGGCGCCAGCCCCATATACTGAGGGTGGCAGGTTCAAACCCGGCCTTGGCCAAATTGCAACAAAAAAAAATAGCCAGGTCTTGTGGCGGGTTCCTGTAGTCCCAGCTACTCAGGAGGCTGAGGCAAGAGAATCGCTTAAGCCCAGGATTTGGAGGTTGCTGTGAGCTGTGACGCCACAGCACTCTATCCAGGGCGATAAAGTGTCTCTAAAAAAAAAAAAAAGAAGAAAAGAAAAAAAAAAGAAAAGAAAAAAGAAATTACAAACACTAATGAAACCACAGTTTGGAAAATAACTCCAAATATTAATAGGAATTTTCAGCAGGAAAAAGTGTCTCTGCCCAGAGATGTGACTTTTGAATTCAGGGAGACTAACATACTAGAGTTCAGATTTCGTCAGGGGGCTTTGGGCAGGGAGGCTGCTTTGTGGAGGAAGCCACTTCTTACGCTGCAGAGGAAGATGGTGGCACATGAAGGCTGAGCAGGACGCAGACTCCAGCGTTCTGTGGTAGGGCAGAGCTGTTCTCTAGGCTGGAATCACCCTTAATACTTCACCTGACTCAGGCTTCCTCGTCATACAGATTCCACCCTTCCCACTCTTCTTTTTCCAAGATGACAGTTTTCTCTTTCTCGTGCAACTATCAGTCCACAGTCTAGCTGTTTTTTCATTCCCAGGATCTCTTTCCAATTTCCATTCCTTTCTATAGACCTTATTACTGCACAACTGGGTGATCATAATAGCCCCTTAACTTACCTGGCTATCTTCTTGTCTTCACTCCTATCTGTCCTCAACACCGAATGGATTCATTGTCCCAGTAGATCATTTTAATTTTGTACTTTTTCTCTCAAAATGTCTATTATCTCCTGTTGCCTGTAGGAAAGAAACCCAGATTCCTATATTTGCTATTTATGGCTCTCCACCAGCTGACCTTACCTGAACTCTAAAATACTAATCTCTCCACCAATTTCTCTGAAGAATTTATCATTCTAATCATCATCGTTTTTAAAAAAACTCTTACACTTTCTTCTGTATTTGTACGTGTGCAATTCTTGAGTTGTTTATTTGGGGTAGCTTCCCCCAGACATCTGGGGGACGGACGTCTTCTTTAAAGAGCACCTTGTGATATCAGATGCATCTCTTAAAATCCAACTCAGTTTTACCTTCATGAATAATTGCTAACCTCACAGCTCTCAAGATATCCTTTTCCCTCTAACTCCAATAGCATGCTTAACATCTGTGGTAAGCAGACTGGCCTGCAAAGACGTCCATGCCTTAATCCCTGGAAACTATGATGTGCTACATTATGGGGTAATAGGAATTTCCAGCATAATTAGTGTTATAGACTGTGGAGCACCCTGGATTATCTGGATGGTTCCAATTGGTATCATGAGCCCTTGAAAGTAGAAAAAATTCTCTATCTGCAGCCAAAGGAAGAGGAAGGAGAGAAGCAGTAGCAGGTAAAATGTGAGAGATTCCAACTGTGAGAAAATTTTTTTTTTAAATACATGTATTTTATTATTCTTCATTACATTATTTGATGCATCATTGCTGGCTTTTATACACATGCACACACACACACACACCCCTCCATGCACAGACCTCTGGGAATCCATGGTAGCACTTGCTAACAGTCAGCAAGAGAATGGGTCCTCACTCCTTCAACTGCAAGGAACTTAATTTTGCCTGCAAACTGGATGAACTTGACAGTGGATTCTTCCCAGAGCCTCTATAAAACTCAGCTGTGCTTTCACATTTGTGAAACCTGAAGTGGACAAACCATGGGAGCCAACCCAAACTTCTGAACTACAGTGTTGTGAGATAATGCAGTTGTTATTATTTTAAGTCACTAAGTTTGTGGTAATGTGTTGTGACAGCAATAGAAAGCTTATACAATATCCTCACTGTATATTTTACAAAGCGTGATGTTCAAGAGTTTGGAATTCAATTGCTTGGGCCTGAATTCTGCTCCAAAACTCACAGTCAGCATGTGTGACCTTCGGCAAGTTATGTAACATTTTATGTAACCCAATTGCCTCATCTCTAATAATGAAATCTATCCTTCATTAATGATAATTCATATGATTATCATGGATGTTAGGATAGACGTTACACATAAAGGCATTAGTTAGCTGGCATACTTTAGCACTCAATAATGCTTTGCCTTATGGTTACTCTTAAATTTATAGTATTTTTCTACAACTAGATTCTAACTTCCCAAGACATGGAAAAGCAGTGGATTAAAAATGATCAAAAAGCCTTCACAGCTCTTCCCATAAGGAGATGAAGCCTATTTCCCTATCACTTGGATCTGGGCTAGCCTTTGACTTCCATTGACCAATAGACACATGGTAGATTTAAAGCTGTGGGAGCCTCAGGAGACTTTTAGCATTGTTCTTTCTTCTGCCACTACTAGAAGGAGCCAACAATGAAAGACAAGACAGCAGGAGGTCCAGCCACCTCTGTTATACAAATTTAGACATCCCAGTTAAGCCCTAGGTGTGTGATGGTCCCAGGCCATTAGAGCATCCAGCACCAGCCAAGCCACCAGCTTACTGAAGTCACAGAGTCTAGGTGACAACAGAAGATGAACTGTCTAGTAAACCCACAGAATCTTGAAAGATATAAATTGTTGTTTTCAACCAGGTCAGTTTCATTTTTTTTTTTTATTTTGTTTTTGTTGTAATACATGTCTGATCCCTGAGACTCGCTATGTTATTTGCATCCTCACTAGAACCTCCTGAAAGAGTCTTGTGCATTATAAACACTCAAATATTTTAATACAATTATTACCTACTCTTTCCTTGAAGTTTAAAATAAATTAGAACCTCCATAGATGACCACCTCCTTAAGTTGACCCAATTTTCATAGACCAGACATCACCACATGTATATACCAGTACAGTAGGCTGGGTTCCTTATGTTGACCACCTCCAGATGTTGACCAGGTTGTTACAATCTCTTAAGTGGTCAATTTACAGAGGTCCTACTGTATCTTAATCTGCTTATAAGGAAACTCAAACACATAATTGCAAACTAGTGTTATAATTTGGGTGAAAATATACTTTTCCTAAAATTCCATACTTTGGGTAAGGCAAGTATAAAAGGTATCATTAAAAAATAGCTGGAAAAATTTGTGAATAACACATGCATTTACCAGGAGAGAATAGTAATTGTATGATAATTATTTCACTGATTCTGTGAAAGTTATTTAGCATCTATGAACCTGGGTTAGCTCATCTGTAAGTTGGAGGCTTGTATCAGATAAGCTCTCCTGTCTGTTTCAAACCTCATCCGCATTCTACCATAGAGCCCTTTGTGAAGACCTGGCTTAAACAGCTGTGGTCCTGCCCGCAGGAACTGTTGGCTTCATTCCAAGTTTAAAGCAGTCATCAGAAAGGAAATGACTGTTGCTTCTGGGGTAGAAGCCAAGACCCAGTGGTCACTGGTTTAAATGATTCTGTTTCATGATATGTTTTGTCATTCTTTGGAAAGGAAATTAATTGGTGATCTTTATCTAGCTCCCTGTGTCCATATCATGAAATACATTACAATTGGCAGGTGGCTGGCAGCCTCAGTCAGAAGAATAGAGCAAGGAATCATTTTAAGAATGAGCAGGCCTCTTTATACCTCGCCTTATGGCAGTTCCTTTCACATTGTGCATACAGATTATAACAAACACATGTTTTTTCCAACAATGCTAGAAGATGCTGAATATTGTCCTATGTTTGGTCAGTAAGAGGAAATAAGAAGATAATTTTCTTAATCTGAACGAAATAATGTCTTATGTCTGTAGGGAGACAGTTTATGAATACAAATTATTTTTTGTTATACAATTACTGCTCTCTCCTAGTAAATGCATGCTGTGATCCCAACAAAATGAAAACAATCTCTCCCCCTAGACAAAGTATCCAAGTGTATTAATGCAGGGTCAGTAGTTGGGTTACTACTGAATACATGAGGGTATTTACAGAGCTGCTGCTTCTGCCCTCTTGCTCTCTACTTCAGACCCTCTTACTGTGGCTTGTTTCTTTGGTGTCCAGTCTGTTAGCCATGCCCCTGCACCTTTATTCTTCCTCTTCCCTATTTCCGCTCTTCTTCTTATTCTAGTCCAGTGAGCTGCACTCTGAGAGCAACTGACCTCCAACCTCTGAGCCTAGTTCACACTCTTGAAACTTACATCTTATTGCTGGACTGAGAAGTAAAGATAACACATCTTTCATGATTTCTGTAGCAATAGAAACAAAAAACTGAATCTCTCAAAATTTCTCTAGTATCCCTCATGCGAAGAAAATACACCTCCACAAATCAATGGGATGGAAACAATTTCCTTTTTATTCAAGGAACCCAGCAACTTATAGTATCTTTTATCATGAATCAGGCCATAGATTGTCATGTATCATACATTTGCAAATTTTATAACTTGGTCTAGTGAAATTCACCTAGCTGTCCTACAAGTCATTACCAAATATTTCAAACCCTTAAAAAAAACCCCAGCATAATAAAACAAATGGACAATAGGTTATTTGCCAAATGTTAATAGAGATTAAAGAATATAATAATTTTGGAAAGATTTTGATAGACCTTGCTTCTAAACAAGTATAAATTGAAGTATATGGAAAACTTACCATAGTCACTAAACTATAAAGATAGAAACACTAAAGAGAAAAGTATATTCCACAGCTTTTTCAAGTACTTCTGGTTCCAGCTATACAGAAGTAAGAGACCCGAATCACCCTCTTCCTTAAACAATTGGAAAACTGGATAAAATATATGAGATGATGATGTTTAGTCCTGAGATCATAAGTAAAATCTAATAGTGATCCTCAGAAAAGGAATAGAAATGAGGTGAGCCCTATGATCACCTCAGTTTACTGACTGGAAAGAATTTTTAGGCTTACAGAGTAGGAAGGGGGAAGCAAAACAGAGCCTGAAAGTCCCACTGACTCAAGGATACAGAGTTCAGAACTTAGGAAAGGCAGGAGCAGGGCTAGGACTCAGGTTAGGGGAATGAGCCACTTTCCTCTAGCACAAAGCATAAAGGGCTCATGAAAAACTTCTTTATAAGGATAAATAATATTTTAGTGCAAAATTTAAAATATTAAATTTGATATAAAAATTATGATGCACAAAATATGGAGCTTTAAGCATTTGTGAAAATTTGACTTTGTTTCTTACCCTGATCCCAGTCCTATCAGAAATTTTTAAAATGTGGATAAAGCCCAACTTACACAATTTTCACTTTATGGTTAGAGCCTTTTGTGTTCTGCTTAAGAAGTCTTGGCCCGTATCAAGTTTACAAAGATTTGTATATATATTTTCTTGTAGGATTTTATTACTTTCGGTTTTATGTTTAGATATAATTGGTATAAAATTAATTGTGTGAGATGTGAAAGAGGGGTCAAGATTCATCTTTTTCTATGCCACATATATCTAGTGGCTTTAGCACCAATTGATGAATGTGTTTCTTTATTAGATTACATTGGAGCTTTTGTCAAAAATCAGTTGACTACATATGTGTGGCTGTATTTTGGATTCTATTTTGTCTATCATGACCTATTTGTCTATCTTGGTTTTATTTCAAAATGGGGTTGTACTAATGTTTTTGTTACATTGATAACCTTACATAATGCTTAAGTCAGGGCTTTTGGTGTGTTCATTAAAACAATAATGTCTGCTGTACCCAATAGGTAAGTTTTTATATCACAACTCCCCTCCCAGCTGCCCCCTTCTTAGTTTCCCATGTTCTTGATATGTCTTTGCACACTCATCATTTACCTCCCACTTACAAGGAGAACATGTGGTGTTTGGTTTTCCATTCCTGAGACACTTCAATAAGTTAATGGTCTCCAGTTCCATCCTAGTTCCACAAACATTATTTCATTCCCTTTTTATCAATGAGCAGTGCTTCATGGTGTGTATATGCACCACATTTTCTTTATCAACTCATGAATTGATGGGGACTGAGGTTGGTTCCACATTTTTGTAATTGTAAATTGAATTGCGATAAAGGGCAGGTGTCTTTTAGAGAAACTGACTTCTTTTTCTTTGGGTAGATACATATCAATGGGATTGCTGGGTTGAATGGTAGGTCTACTTTTAGTTCTTTGAGAAACCTCCATGCATTTTCCATAGAGATTGTACTAATTTACAGCCCCATCAACAGTGTATAAGCATTCCTATCACTACATCCACACCAGCATCTATTATTCTTTGACTTTTAAATTATGGCCATTATTAAAGGGATAAGGTAGTATCTCATTATAGTTTTAATTCACATTTCACTAATGATTAGTGATGTTTAATGTTTTTTCATATGTTTATAGGCCATTTCTCTATCTTAGAACAACTGTTCATGTCTTTTGCCCAACTTTTTTATGGGGTTCTGTTTTTTCCTTGCTAATGTGTTACAATTCTTTATAGATTCTACATATTATTCCTTTAAGAGATAACAATTTGAAAACATTTTCTCCCATTTTGTAGGTGGCTTATTCACTCTGTTGATTATTTCCTTTATTGTGCAGAAAATTTTTAATTTAATCAAGTCCCATTTGTTGTTATAATTGCTTTTGTGGTCTTAATAGTAAATTCTTGACCTAAGCCAATGACTAGAAGAGTTTTTCCTACATTTTCTTCTAAAATTTTCATGGTTTCATTATTTACATTTATGTCTTTTATTCATTTTGAATTAACAAAATAAAACTTAATTTTAGAAGACTGCTTTTCTAGCTCACCACAGATTTTGAAAGCTTGTGTCCCTTTGCTGTTCAGTTCACAGAATCTTTTAATTTCCATGTTAATTTCATCATTAGACCAAGGATCATTCAGCA
>CAUYRH010038876.1:0-29814 GCA_963574655.1 Perodicticus potto | reverse complement strand
CCTCTTTGCCTGGAGGTCTGGTTTTTCTTATACTTCTAATTTTCCTTTCTTGTAAATAAATTCTGACTTACCACTACCCTTGTGGTCCGTCGATTCCTTCTTCGAATCGCCGAGACCAAGAGCCTGACATTCCGGCATCACTACTATATTGATTCGTACAAGTGGTGTATGTCTAGTCTATAAATAGGTCAACTTAATGAGGTGGTCTATATAGAGGTTCTACTCTACTTAAAATAAATCTTAGACATTTCATTTGAACTTCAGAATGTCTCTTAACAAATAAGAACCTAAAAAACAATTATAACACTGCCATATCTAAAATAATGTCTTAACCATCGCTGAATGCATAATCCCTCTTAAAATTTCTCTCTCAACCTTAAAAAAATACCTTCTTTCAGTTGGTTATCTTATATCAAGAACCAAAGTCCATACACTACTTATGGAAGATATATCTCAAAGTAGGACAGTTCTTCCCCCCTCCTCATCTTTCTTTTTTTAAAATGCTATATGTAGATTTTAAATCCTTATATGTGGAAGAAACTAGGTCATTTGTTCTACAGAATTTCTCATACTCTTTATTTAGTCCTTACAGCCAGGGGAATGTATTTCTCTATTTGCTTTATTTCCTGTAAAATGCTAAAGGCTTGACCAGACTGTGGTTCTCCTTTCTTCACTGTTGTTTCAAGAGTGCTCAGTTGGTACAGTCTACTCTCTACTTCATCCTCAGGAGGCATTTATTGTCCAGCTGTTTCTACATCATCGGGTGATTTGAGTTCCTAAAACTTTATCTAACACTGTGTACTCATGGAACTACCCACGTTAGAGGTAAGAAACAACAGAGGTTATCAATCAGCAATCAGGAAAACAGGCAGGAATTTTCCCCCTGATAGATTAAAAGGCCAAAAAGTAAAGAAGAGATGAAGAATTTGAGAAGAGATAAAGAGAAGGTCAGAGGATGGATACTATACTATACACTCTGGTACCAACAGATGTTTCCAAATAAACTCAGAAGTCAAGAGCTCTTAATTTTATAATGTTAGTTTGCCCACACGCAGCCTTACAGAATTTTCCACCTTTCTTGTTTAAGAGAAAGGAACTGATCTCTAAGCCAAAAGGCAAAGATTTTTTCCTGGCAATTAAAATACTGAACCCTGGATCTTAATTCTGATTCAACTGGCCTAGGAGGGGAACCAGGTATGTATTTTTATCCTCATGTGGCTAAAACACAGCTATTATTGATTACCACTCTCTTAATCAAGAATAACAACAATAGCATGTAATATTTACCAAGCATATTTTAAACTACTAGGTACTATTCTAAGCACTTTACATATACTATTCATTCCCTATTTTACAAGTGAAAAAACAGAGAGGTCAGGCCCAACATCACACAACGAGCTAATGGCAAAGTTAGGGTTAAGGCTTTAATCCTAGGAAGTCTGGATCCAAAACCCATGTTCCTAATCACCATGCTAAACTACCTCCTACATATGAATTATACTCATATTTTTCAACTTCAAGTAAACTAGTCAAAGAAAAATAATTAGATAACGAACTTCTCCCTTAGAACTAGTATAGTGACATCTTGGGAAAAGATACCAAGATAGGCTAATTATCATAGAAAAGTAAATGAACAAGGTAAACAGACAAGTATTTTCCCTTCCCAAAAGAAGATTCAAATCTGAGATCTCCACATTTTCAGGAATTTCTCACATATCACCTTATGCAACATAGTCAATGTTAAGTATCAAAAATTCCTTCAGTTTTCAAACTATGGACAATGATGTATTCACTAGTATATTTACCAAAAAATGTCCTACCTATTTCGGTTCTGCTGACTCCAATTCCATTATAAATTCTCAAGTAATTAAAATGACAAGAATCAGAATCTTCAATGTCAAAGTCACCAAATTTGATGCGAATTCTCTCTCCCACCTTTACACGAATCTCCCATTCACAAACAGTGCTGTTGGGATATGTCTGCGGGTAGTTTATGGAAGCAAGGGTTCCACTTTCAGGGCCTAGTACAGTGTGTCCGCATCCATCACCTATAAAAAAAGTGACAAGAATGATAAATTGTTCTTAAATCTTTAAGTTATACTACAAGCATTTAGGATTGTTTGTGAAGATTTTAAAATACGTATGACATTAGATATTTTATAACAATAATAATTAATTTCTCTACACAAGGTGAAACAGATAACACAGTTCCTAGTATACCTACTCACAGGACTCAAGTTAGGTCAAAATAATCAATGATTACACATATAATCTTATATATTCAAAGAATTTTCTTTTCCACTGTGAACAAACAAAAGTAAACATAATTTAGTAATAGTTAAATATAGTATACACAAAGCATCAAATTCCCTGTTTAAGAGTATCAACTTATAGCAATTGTTTGAAACATAAATATAAAATATAAATGTGTGATCAGCATCTATTTATTTATAAATATCACAAACTCCTAAAATCTTTGTGAGATGATGAATAATTTCTAAAAATTACTTAATCTATACTAAGGATTATGCAGATTTCTGACCATATTACCGACATAATGCTTTCCTTCTTGAATATTTAATGAAGTTTAATTCTAATTCTATTGAAATTTGACATTTTTAGTAGTCCCTTCCGCAAAGAAAAAAGTAACAATTTAACAGCTTATTAAAGATTAGAAAAAATGACCTTTATGTCTTGACATTATTATTTGCTCCAGAAATTTCTTCAGCAACTGGATACAGAAACTTGGATAACTTATTGTATTGTCTGTAAAAATAAAATACTTGTATCTTTTCCTTTATTATAAAGTTTGTATTGTTTTTAATGACTACCCAGAAAAAAGCATTAATGTTAATTTAGAATTTTCAGCTGCTGCTTCGATTGTTCTTTTTAGCATTTTGCAATGATGGGATTCAAATGAATCTGTTTTAATAGTATGGCGAATATATCCTGTTAAAATAATAGCTTTTGTCCTTCAAAAAAATTATTTGTAATCACATTTTGGAACAGTACTGTACTTTCACAAAAAGTTATATTAAAAGTAATGCTGCTGGGCTTATCTCAATATGGACACAGATGACTGCAACAGAATTATCTATTAATGTATTATTGCTAAGAGGATGTAGTGTTCATATCATTTACTAGAACAGATGACATATTTTAAAAACCTATGAATAAGAACTTCACATAGTATCTAGCAAGTAGTGGTTGCTAAATAAATGTTTACAAACTGAATAAGAAAACTGTATATTCACCTGTGAAACGGTAATTTCAAACTAGCCTTAAAATTAACTTTAATGAAGGAACAACTCTGCACCTACATTCTTCTAATACTTAAAAATCAAATCTTTCATTGATAAACATTTATTCCCAAATCCATATTAGTATCACTCCATAATCTACTTTTAAAAGTCAATAATAGGGTGGGGCCTATGGCTCAAGGAGTAGGGCACCAGCTCCACATACCAGAGGTGGTGGGTTCAAACCCAGGCCCGGCCAAAAATAAAAATATTTTAAAAAGTCAATAAAAGAAATATGGCTTCTTAAATATTTCTCATACTAAGCTTAGTTTTTAATCAACATTAAACTTTAGATATCTTTTATACCTGCTTTCATCCATACGTAGGAACTAGGTATAGGAGTGCAATGATATAAAAATATATAAAAGCAGAATGAAATAAATGTGGGGTTTTGTGCAATATACTCACTGATCTTTTGCAAATATAATACTTAAGATGTTACACAATCCACAAAAAATGCAAATTTTCCCTTAAGTTAACACGAAAATATCTTGAACATCTCTGGATATCAGCTAAATTAAAAACAGTGTGTGTTTTTCACTCTGCTGTGAAAATAAATGAACTGTAATATAAAATAACTTGTAAACAACCATTAACATTTTTCCTTATAGAAAAAAAAAAAAACTATCCTAAGAGGAGTTTCTAACATTATGAAACTAGTTTGAAATGTTCACTTATTATTGGAAAGATGAAAACGTGCTTCCTGGAAGTGTTTCAATCTTTAAAAAAAAACATTGAATGAAAGAAATAACTCAAAGTATAGATGTATTTTCTTTAGTAAATAGAAACTAAAGCAGGTTTTTAAAAAATTTCATTAACATGAGGGTGCAAACAATGAGGTTACAAAGTTTGCATTTGATAGGTAAAATCCCCATTGTAGTTGTGTCCCACTCCCAAGAGGTGTTCCAGACACCCTCACATTGTGCCCATTAGGTGGGAGCAACACTAATCCCCTCTCTTAGGGCAGCTTTTTAAGTTACTGGAAGTGTTGATGGATTTCAGCAAGTCAAGAATTCCCTAATAACAGCTGGATCCACAACTTTGTAATGGCAAATTGTCACATTAAATGTACTCTCCATAGGCTATTATTTAGCTTAAGGTTATCATTTTAAAATGGATTTTACAAAAAGAGTAAAAACAGAGTGCTAGGAATAATTTTTAAATGTCTTATGCTCAGTTCATGTTTGATTCTCAATAAACAAAACGTTTCCCTTTCTCCCATAAAGCATAATTTCTACAAAAGTAAAAATACTAATTGATGAAAAACAGGACTTTTGCATACACGCCGATGTAAAAAACAATTAAAATGGAGCTGTCCTTTTTCAGAATCTTGTGAAGGGGGAGGGCCATAACAGTCTGCAAGTAACACGCCAAGAATGTTCTAAACTATGTGACGGAGTTCAGAGCTCCCTTCTCTCGCAAACAAGATGATGACCAGAAACCAAAATTAAAAGTAAATCTCCAATCTACTGCAATGAACAAATTCGGATGTTTCATATTTCAAAGAATATTTGACAAATTTAACCTGACCAGATAAACAGCTTAACTAAGCACCTACTGCTATGGAGTGTATGTTTAAAATATTCCAGTTCAAAAGAGAAGGCTGGGCATAAACATATTCATATATTTTTCTGTTATTCCAAAGTAAGAAATACATTTTACGTGTGATACTGTACACTTATGGATGCATATTCCTGACCTACTAAACTATTTCATGATCTGCTAATGGGTTCCCACCGGGAGTCTGAAAAACACCCAAAGGTCATACTGAATTGTCAAATCAAGGAAATACCTTGTCCTCACTTTCACTCCCAAATTAGTAATATCTTTCTAGGCTATCTTTAGATTTTAAAAACAAAGTCTATTTTATCAAGATACTTAAAATATGACTAGATATTTAAACGTAAAACTACAATCTGAAAAATAATCTTTATCGTCAAATTATCTTATGGGGGAGGGAGTAGAGGAAGAAAAGAGGATCTCACAGGAGTGAGTTTATCTCCCATTTGGCAGTCTCTGGAGACATTCTGAGTTGTCACAGCTGGAGGGGGGAGAGGTGCTACTGGCATCTAGCGGGTAGAGGCCAGAAATGCTGCTAAAACATCTTACGGTGCACAAGACAGGCCTACAGAACAAAATATGATGGACCTTTAAATGAGAACAGTACTGAAGTTGAAAAGCACTGAGGTAGAGCCAAGGCTAGGAAATCTCAAACTAAAGATCTGCTTTAGTTCTGGGTTTCATTTGGCAGGGTAACGTTGTTCTACTCACTAAGGGTACAGCCCTGGGAATAGTTTTCTCCCAGAGATCAGCAGTTCCATGAAAGAGTTCGATGTTCCTACTGCCCAATTTTCTAAAATGTAAATGGATGCTTTAAATTAAAGGAGAAAAAAGGTTCTATGTCTTAGTCCACAGACTTCAATTTTTTTTTTTTCTCCATTAGGAACTCTTAACCATTAAGAGGGAAAGGGTGCGAATAGGACCAAGAGTAATCATCCCCAAATTTTCTGATTAGCACTGGGAAGAATAGTGATTTGTGATCAGGCTATACCAGCTACTATTTCACAAAGCAGAATTGACAAAAACAGCAAAACTACTACTGGGAAAACAACTTCCAAAATGAGTATCATAGGACCACTCCATATACTTTCACCAAAAACATCACAGACCCTTTCTCCTTCTCCCACACTATCACAGCCACTGGCACTGACAGCTCCCCCTTCCTGCAGATGTCTCCAACAGACTGTAACTGACCATAAAGAATAGAGAGCTGCTAAGGTAATTTCTGCATTTTAATTTTATTTCAGTGGAGGAAAAAAATACTAGAATTTGATTTTACTGCTCTTTTTTTGGCTGTAGATTTATCTAGGGGATTACTCCTAGAACATGTGTTCACTTCCTCTGAAGGAGTGTAAGGTCAGATATGTTAAGCCAGACATAAATTTTGGCATTTTTCCAGAAAAAGAACTGAGTGGTTTTTTTTTTTTTTTGTTTTTTTTTTTTTATGATAAAACCGATAAATTCTCATTTTAGACTATTCTAATCAAACTCCAAATCAAGGCAGTTTTGGAGTATGTGCTTGTGATGCTGATTCCATAAGACCATGCACTACTCCCAGATTTTCGTCATATTGCTACTAATGAATAATATATATTATCAGGTTGGGCATGGTGGCTCACTCTCATAATCCTAGCACTCTCCGAGGCTGAGGTGGGTGGAATGCTTGAGCTCAGGAGTTCAAGACCAGCCTGAGCAAGAGCAAGACCTTGTCTCTACAAAAATAAGAAAAAGTAGCCCAGTGTTATAATAGGTGCCTATAGTCCCAACTGCGCAGGAGGCAGAGGCAAAAAGACTGTTTAAGACCAGACTGCTTAAGCCCAGCAGTCTGAGATTGATGTGTGCTACGATGATTCCATGGCATTCTACCCAGAGGGATCCAGTTAAAACTCTGTTAAAAAAAAAGAAATATATATATATAATATGTATAAAATATATATATTTTTGGAAAAAACTCCTTTAACAACAGTAAATACAAATGCAGAAGACCTGTACAAATATGCCAACAACATAGAGCAATGTGACTTTCATTATAATAATTACAAACTACGAAAGGTTTCAACTTTTCCAATGAGCTTTCAAGTATTTTTTTTTTTTTAATCATTGTGAACTGATGAGTTTGACTATACTTTCTCTAGGTGTCACTTCTGTCACATCTTACAGCACATTTGTGAGATCTTATATTGAAATGAAAAAGAAACTATGGAGCATTTAGGGAATAGGAAAGCATTTAAAGGAGTAAGTTACAACTGTTAACTAATATATCCTATTTCATTTAGCTGCTATAAAGTTTTTAATGTATTATTTAGCAGTATGAATTTTTTAACCAGAAGTACTTTATTAGCTCGGTAACAGTGAGGTTTCTTAAGCTGCATCAGTACAAATGTCAAATAGATAATTCAAGGTACTACTTTCACTTCACTTAATTTTTTAATGTCCTCTTTATCCCCAGTAATTTTCCTTGTTCTTAAGTCAGTTTTATCTAAAATCAATATAGCTACTCTGGCTTTTTTAAAATTAATGTTCACATGGCATGTTAGTCTCCATCCTTACATTTTTTCTTATGATAAAATATGAATAATAAATTTACCACTTTCAATAGATTTCATTTTTTTGGATTCACTGCCAAAACAAGTAGAACAGAGACTTGTCATACTGTACAGCCCTTGCCGTAGACACGCGTAGCCTCCTCCACCAGTAACACCACTCCTGACTAAAGTGGTTCATTGGTTTTAACTGATGAGCCTGCATTGACACATTGTCTCCCACAGTCCAGGGTTTACTTAGGGTTCACTCACGAACCTGTATATAACCCGGACTTCATTCTTGCCGTTACTGGAAACTATTCCCAGCTCTGAAATCTTAAGAACTTTCATGTCTCCCTCTTCCAGTTACAGCCCCCTGAATTTTCAGCTCTCTTACACCCACTGCATACTTCCTGTCAACATGATTCCTCTTCTCTCCATATTAAGTTCATCCTGGCTTCATTTATTTCCAAACCCAGCGTGGACCTCATCTCCAACATACACAGTCAGTGTCTCTCTCTCTCTCTCTCTCTCTCTCTCTCTCTGGATCAAATAATCTGCCTTCACCAAGGAGCTGAGTATTATTGAGGAAAAAACTCCAAAACCCAGGGAACAGACCTCGTTAGAAAGTAACAGGTAACCTCAGATTGAGCACTCAACGCCACTCAGTATTCTCTTACTTGGTGGCTCGCAAAAGGCTGTCAACATCAGAATCAGCTAAGGGCTATTAAATTAAAAGTTCTCAGGCTCCCATCTCTGCCTCCATAGATTCTAAAAGTATATCAAAAAAGTTATGTGAAATTTGGAAATAGGTTTAAGAAACAGAGAACAGCATATCCTTTAAAGGTCATACATGGCAAAAGCCATCTGAAAATCATATGACAAAATAATTAGTTCAACTTGCTATTTAGCTTTGATTAAAGGTCACAATCTTGGTTGTGTGTTAATGTGTAGATTATTCTTTATTAGATATGCATTTAGTTTCTAGGTAGTTGAAAAAATAACCTAAAGGTTACAGTTTATGACCCTGTTAGCTATTGATTAGTTTTGCCAATCTAAACTAGCAATCACATCATATTTGACAAGTTCATTTTATACCTACATGACAGTTATGATTTTGCCCTCTCTGCAAAGTATACCCCATAAGGTAGATCTTTAGTGGGGCCTAGGCTCTATACTTTAAGAAATTTTAAAGCACTAACAATAACAGCAACAATTCACACAGAAGAACCTCTTTCCAACTCTGTGACCCTCCCATTTATCATTTCATTTCTCACTTTTCCTTTCTTTTACAAAGAGACGTCTTCAGTTGTCTACAATTGACGTCTTACTTCTTTGCCTCCCATTCTAACATCAAGGTATAGTGATTCAGATTCAAGACTGTTGTATGTTGAATTTTATCTTCCATGCTTAAATCCCAATTTTTAGTACCCATGAATGTGACCTAATTTGAAAACAGGGTCTTCACCAATGTAATCCAGTTAAAATGAGGTCATTCTGGATTTAGGGTAGGCCCTAGTCCACTGCTGTGTCCTTAAAAGGAGGAAAATTTGGACACAGATAGAGGGGGACCAGCATGTAATCACAGAGGCAGAGACTGAGTGATGCTTCTAGAAGCTAAGGAACACCAAGAACTGCAACCAGCAAAAACTACAAAGAGACCAAGAAGAATCCTCCCCTAGAGTTTTCGCAGAGATCATGGCCCTGCTGACACCAGTGTCAGAATTCTGGCCTCCATCACTGTGAGGCAATGAATTTCTGCAGGAAAATTTTGTAGCAATTTGTTACAGTAGCCCTAGGACATTAAGGCACAGACCTACCTATCCAATGAAACCATTCACTAAAGCAGTCAGTTTCTGAGCTGCCAAAGCCAGTGGATACTTTTCCATCCTTATCTCCTGTGACCCATCTACACAGCATCTGGCACTGCTAGCACTTCCTTCCCTCCCTCCTTCTCAAAACTCTCTTTCCACATCTTAGTTCTTTTAACTCTCTAACTACAACCTGCCAGACTTAACTGTAACCTTTTTACTAATGACTGTTGCTGCTGCTCTTTCCTCCTCACTCTTTGTATTCTTCCTGGACAATCTCCCCTACTTCTTGACTACACTAAACACTAAAAGAAGAAAGTTCCAAAGTCTCCAATATCTCTTCTAATCCTCAAACTTGTTACTAAGCACTTCTGCTCAGAAGTTCCATGGCATTTCAAAACTCCCCAAGTCCAAGGCATTCAATGAACAGCTTCCACATGACAGGCATTGTACTAGATGTCAGGGACAACAGTGAAAACAACAGGCATGGCCCCTATCTCTATAGGAAGATAGATACAGAAGGAATTCCAGGCACGATGAGGATGGCTGGGAAGTAAGGGGTGCTTTACAGTGTGTGTAGGATAAACAGCAGTTAGCTAGGCAGAAATCCAAGTGGATGAGAGAACTGGAGAGGCGGGAAAGGATTCCAGAAAGGAAAAAAAGGGGGGGCATTTAACTGATTCCTTACTCTCTCAAATTTAATGGTTATTCATTAACTTTTATACTCTGTACCTCCTTAATATGTTTAAAATTAGTCCTTTTGAACAAGTGCAAGCCTTGCAAAGTTCTCTCTTAGCCTTCCCAAATTCATATCTTTCCTCCAATTCACTGTCCACCTTCCTACTAGTGTTTCTTTCCCCCCCCCAATACATTTAGGGAGTACTAGTGTTTTTTGTTACATGAACAAATTGTATCATGCTGAAGTCAGGGTTTTTTGTGTAACCACCACCAAAAAAGTATACATTGTACCCACTTTGCAGATTTTTTTTTATTCCTTACCCTCCACTGCCCCCTTCTTAGTTTTCAAGGTCCTTTAAGCCACTTTATGACCACATACTGGGATACCCCTTGTTTAGCTCTCACTTATAAATGAGAACATGTGGTATTTGCTTTCCTTCTGCCCGATGCTTCTTAAATACTAACTGGACAGTGTGGGTCCCCTATTTAAGTCTTCAACTGTTTGCTACTAATGATGCAATAAAGCTCCAACTTGATAGCAAGGATGTAGTCATCATAATCTGACCTCTGATTCCCTTTCAAACGCATCTCCTGAATTTTCCTACAACCTCTTTGTTCAGAGGTGACCTATGGCTGACTCCTGTCCACACACTTATCTCTATGTCACTGTACATGATGCTCCACTCTGCCAGGGACACTGTCCTTCCTCTCACCCACCCAGCAAATACCTACTCAATGTTATCTCCTTTGGGAAAGCTTTCTGAAACCCTGCTCTTCCTCCCTACTTCTATTATCATATTTATGCCAGTTTACCAGACCAAGCTATAAATTTCTGTTAGAGACAATGTATTATATTCGCCTTTATATGCACATCTGATCAGAAATAAACATGTGACGAGGCTTCTACATGCCGTTCAATTTAGAAATAAACCCAAATGAGCCATATGTTATGGTAGGCAAGTGATACAGTAGAAAGTACATAGCTCTGGAGTCAGTGAGTTTTCGACATGCCAACTTTAAAGCTCCTGGGCACTCCGTCTCTGTGGGCCTTTGCAGCCTCACCTGTACAGGGGTATCTCACCTATCTCCTAAGGTAATTACAAGGGTTCAAGAACAACTTATTTAAAATATAGTGTACTCTTTATAAATATAACACTCTTTTTTCTTGAAGAGGATGTCTCTATTTAGTACCTGCCTTATCCTTTTTCTGGGAAGTGCTCTGCAATTTCCCAACAGTCTTTATATAACCTCATGCCCCCTGGTTAGTTGACTGGCCCAAGAGTGGGTAATGACTCACACTGAGCCAGTGTGAGGCCAACTCATCCTTTCCTCCAATTTCTGGACCTTATACAATCGGGAAAATCCCAGAATCTCTCCAGTGTTAAAGCTGCCAGGCTTGGGGACTGCCAGCAGCATAATTCCTCCATGTAAGGAAACTGAGACTGCAGCAAAAGAGAATGAAGTTGGGTCCTTGGTCCTCAAGTCCAGCTTCATTCCTGCTTTCCCCTTTGTTTAGGTTAGTTCAGCTCTAGCAAAGACTCTGTAAGTTACTTCAGAAGCCTCTGAATACCTTCCTCTTCTACCTTAAGCAGATGTGGCTTTCTGTTCCCTATAATCTCAAGAGTCCTAACTAAAATACTCTCCTCCACCCTTGCAGAAGAATGTCTGCCTGGCGTCCAGACAATAAAGATAGCTTCTTGTATGCAAAAAGTAACTGGGAACAAGGGCATGTCAGGAGGGGAAAGATAAACCAAGAACCTGAAAATGATGTGACAGGGTGGAGAAAATGGGAACTTATCAATAGGTAGAAAGCTGAAGAGACAGAGCAAAGGTCAAAAGGGAAGAAGCAAAACCAGTTATTAAGGTTTGGGTAGTTAGAGGCCAGCTAAGGACAAGCTGTGTGAACAACCATGTCTGTCACGCTCCCCCACTGCATGGTCAGACTCCTCTCACTGAGCCAGGGCAGGAACTTCCCTGAACAACAATTAGGGTGGGGATAAAAGGCAGAAGGATGGAAAAGTGAGTCTCATTAGAAAGCAAACATTGGAAAATGAAGATTTTAACTACATAGTGGAGAAAAGTGAAATAAAATTTTCACTCACATATTGAATCATTGAACAAAAATGCACTGGCTACCCAAAAAATTTGATCCCCGTCTTCAGTACATTCTAAAAAGAGAGATAAGTTTTATATTTTACAACATTTAGAGTGGTAAGTGGATTTCAAAATTCAAGACAGCTAGTATTTAAATTCAAATGTATCTCATTCCAAAGCTTAGCCTTTCAAAGACCACCAAGGTAAAACAAAGAAACAAAGCCCAAAGACAAAGCTACTAGATTTTTCAGACTAAAAAAGAAAACAAAACAAACAAAAATCTGACTGTTTAAATGACAGTTTCTGCAGAGCAGAGGTAAGATTGCAAGGGTTAAAAAAAGACATTCATCATTTAGGCCAGTGCAGTGGCTCACATCTGTAATCCTAGTGCTCCAGGAGGCCCACTTGAGTCAGGAGTTCGAGACTAGCCTGAACAAGGGCGAAACCTCGTCTCTGATCTCTCTGAAAATTAGAAAAACTAGCCAGGTGTTATGGGCACCTACAATCCTAAGGCCTCAAGAGGCTGACGCAAGAAGATCACTTGAGGCCAGGAGTGTCATTTAACAAATACCTATTGTGTGCGGACACTAAGAAAATGCACAGCACATACGTCTACTTCTTGAAAGTTTGTCACTAAAAGAAGCAGAGATAAAAAGTACTTGGAAAGCAAATAACTGAAATAAGAGATGTGTAAAAGCCAGTGGCATATTCAGCATGTTTCTAGATAGAGTAAAAGCACCACAGAAGTTAAAGTATAATAAACGAAACTCGCATTCCCTGATGAAGTCTGTTCTGGACAAAGTATAAGAGGACAAGGTTTCAGGAAGCAGGAAAGGTGAGGCAGGAGGCAAAATCACAATGTGCAGGGATGAGGAAGTAACAGGGCAGGAGTTCAGCTCTACCAAGTGAGTTGGCCAAAATGCTGCTGTTAAGCAGTAATCCACCTTTGAGATTTGATTAGCTAGTCTCCATTTGTGGCAGATTTAATAACGATGGCCACAGACTTTCTCCACTAGGTCTCCAGAACCAGGGAAAGCAGACAGTGGGTTCTATCACAGCCCCAAATTTGGAAATTGTCAAGGACCAGGGCAAGAAGATTGTTGAAATGATGGACCTGGGTGCCTGGCTGGGAAGAGACAAGTACACCATAGGTATACTATACACATGGGACTGGGTGAAGAGGAGGCACCTGCAGCTGCTCTTGTACCTGACACCACAGCTGCAAATCTTCAGTCTGCCCTTCAGTGGGAAGTCATCCACAGTATGGTCTCTACCACCTTCCAGACTTCATTTCTTATTCCTTTCCTATGATACCAGATTAAGCGAAGCTATTTGAATGATTCCCAGGAACATGACTTGGCAAGGAGAAAGGAGACAAGCAGCTACTAGAAGTAAAACTGGGTCGGTGGGGGAGAGGCTTTTATAATGCTGGAGGTAGCTACTTAAATCAGAATTTGAAAGAGAAGGCACTAAGGGGTTCCCCCAACTTGCTGACAATTTAGATTGTCATCGTTATTAAAAGACACCTAGCTGAGGGGAGTGGAATTTTCTAAGAAATAGTAATGTCCATATTCATAGCTCCAGCTTGATTCCCCTCACAGTAAAGGAAGTACAGCAAAGGGGTCTTCCACCTGGGAAGAGCAGGGCTGGGGAGACTGTCAGGACCTGAGAAAGTCAGCAGCAAGGTTCAAGAAACAAGTCCAGGTTCTTGAACTGATGAGTAACAGCAGAGATTAGGCAAAGGACAAAAGTGTGAAGTGCAGGCAGGTGCCAGGGGACTGACATCAAATAATGTGCACGGGGCAGGAAATTCACTCCAGAAATGAGGTTCTTAATTCACATAATTTGAACGGACACCATGGCATTAGAAATATGAAAATGAAAAAAACTCCACTGACAGGAACAAATACTTAAAATACAGTGTGGAATGTACCATCTGGAGATGAGTGTGGATGGATAGTCAGAAAATGCTTCATAAAGGAATGATATCCAACAAGGATTCTGAAGAACGATTAAAATTTTACCAAGACAAAAAAAAGTAAGTAACAGCATTCCAAGGAGAAGATAAGGCATAAGTAAAGAGATCAATTACTACAGGGAAGAAGGCAAAATGGCATGAACATACATACTGGAAGAATGAAACGTAACTCAGTCTTATACCTGAACCATAAAATTGTGAGGGGTGCTGCATGAGATTAAGTTAGAATGGGAGAGACCAGACTGTGAAAAAAAATTACATAAATACCATGCAAAATGTTTAGGTTGTGATCATAAAAAATTTTACATTTTTTAAAATGTCTGTCTTGCTATATTTTGTAAGTATGTTTATGTATACTAACTTAACCTTTGAATCAATTTTACCATGCTGTCTATAGAACACAACACTATTAAAATTACAACTATGTAAGATTATGTAGGTATGTGAATATGGAATAAAAAGAAATATAAAGAAAATAAGTTGGTGGATTAGGAAGTAGAACTGTAGGTAATTATCAACCAAGTCTTTAGTTTTGAATAATTATCACTTCTGTCTGTAAAATATTTTAAAAAGTGCTTTGTAACACTTTATAAAGTGTTATAACTTTGTTATAAAGTAAACCAAATCCAGGAGCCATACAAGAAAAATTGGCAACTTGTCTCACTTCGTATTTCAATTATCACATTTAGCGAATATCATTATGTTCATAAAACTTCCTAATCGGCTCGGCGCCTGTGGCTCAGCGGGCTAAGGCACCAGCCACGTACACCCGAGCTGGCTGGTTCGAATCCAGCCCAAACCCGCCAAACAACAATGACGGCTGCAACCCAAAAATGGCCGGGCGTGTGGCGGGCGCCTGCAGTCCCAGTTACTTGGGAGGTGGAGGCAAGAGACTGGCTTGAGCCCAGGCATTGGAGGTTGCTGTGAGCTGTGATGCCACAGCACTCTATCCAGGGTGACAGCTTGAGGCTCTGTCTCAAAAAAAAAAAAAAAAACTACTTCCTAATCCACTAACTTATGGCTCCATCTAATCTTATGTCATCATTACATTACCCTTCCTACTCATCAAGAGTGGAAGCAGAAACTGTCCATCTGTAAGCATTCAACTGCGCTGTCATCCAGGGTCACTTTGCTAAGTGTAGTCATAAATTTAAAATCTACTCTTAAAAAAAAAGATAAAAAGCGAATGCATAACATTTACCCTATGTAAATCTTGCCTTTTCTCGTCATACATGATCTGATTATTTACTTTTGCCAATTCATTCATTCATCATTTTATTCCAGTACCGGTATTTTTACTTATACTAAAGTCACCCTTTTGAGATGCTTTTTGTCTTTTAGAAAAAAACTCAGATGTTCAAATAGAATTTATTCAACACCTCCAGAAGGAAATAATGTTTTCTTTTTTCTTGTAACATGAGGAAATCTACCTAAATATCATTAACCTATAACTTTACAATCAATTTTTCATCTACCGGTTTCAAAATGTGGATTTTAAATCTGATCATTCACATTTGGAATGTGTGCTATGTTTCTAATTTTCAAAGTGTAAAATAATCAGAAATATATCAGAAAGGATGCTTTGATTTTTGCCTCTGAACAAAACTAGAAAAAATAGTCCTAATGTTTTATCAGACCAAGAAAAGATAATGGAAAATTCTAAACAAACTTAATGTTTACATAGAAATAGTTACAAGTGTTTCTTTGCAAAAGGAAATAAATTCTTCATTTCTGAAAATTCACAAATACTGTTTAAAAAACATTTCCTTGCATCAAAAGCAATTAAAAGTATTACTTCACAGCAAATAAATTTTTTCGCATTTTAGTTCCAAATAGCATTGTGGAACTGAACCATTCTTTTAAAGAACCAATCTCATTTTTTTCATAGATTAAATTAGCAAGCAAAAATCAATACCTTCACAAATATGTCATATTAACAGCACTAAACAAATCAGGCTTAAAACTAATTCCCTGATATTTTACCAAATTCAAATTACATTCTAACTCAGAATGTAGGCAAGCCTTCCATGATGTAAATGAGGAAGCTGAGCTCCTGAGATGGGGTAACTCAAATTTCTACAGTCCTAATGTAAACCAAGACATAAATTCAATCACAGTATGTGGACTATCAATTTCCTATTAAGAAAATTTATTACAGTAGCAAATACGCTATCAGTGTAAGCTTCACCATTTTAAGTTTTTTAGAGAGATATACATTTTACAGTAAAAAAAATTGTTTTTCAATAAAAAAAGAAACATTTTGAAAATGAACAGAACATCAAACTTAAAACTCTATGTATTTTAAAAGCCATATCTAAAAAATCAACATAATAGATATAAATAAACAGAATGTATTTATAAATTTGTTAGTGAAATAAGACTGGTTAAAATACATCTCTTCTGTGAACAGATGACAAATTTTCAAACCAATGATAAATTTTATTCTGAGCCAAATTTAAAAAGTCACCGTCAGCAGAAAATCTGCTGAGGAATAGCTAAGTATGGCATTAATTGGAATGAAGATAACATATTCTGTTATTTCAAACAGATGTCAGAAAGATGAAAAAAAACCCACTAAAGCACAGTTCTACCTCAAGATATATATTAAATGCATTTCTACCCATGCCACTTGAGAGAGAAAAAATCTATTTATCAAAACATATTTTCAGTTTATTTTTATTCTGATTATAAGCAAATTGCAGAAAATTTGGAAAAGTGTAAAGAAGAAATTACCCACGATTCTCGCCAAAAGACAACAATTGTCAACATTTTATTATTTTTTTCCAGTCTTTTTCCTAAGACTTCTTATATTGTAAAAACTCTGCCTTGTATCTTAATATTACAACATGTGGACATCACTATTATTAAAAATTGAGTTTTTTTTTTTTTTTTTTTTTTGAGATAGAGCCTCAAGCTGTCACCCTGGGTAAAGTGTCAAGGTGTCACAGCTCACAGCAACCTCCAACTCTTGGGCTTAAGTGATTCTCTTGCCTCCGCCTCCCAAGTAGCTGGGACTACAGGCGCCCGCCACAACCCCCTGCTATTTTTTGGTTATAGTTGTCATTGTTGTCTGGCAGGCCCGGGTTGGATTTGAACCCACCAGCTCTGGTGTGTGTGGCTGGTGCCTTAGCCGCTTGAGCTATAGGCACTGAACCTCTAAAGGAGTTTTAAAGCACCACTTCTCATTTTGAAATTCTACTTCTTTTCAGGTTATGTGAGAGAATACCTGGAAACCCTGAAACACATCTGTTAGGCTGGTAAAAATAATTTAAAAGGAATTCTACCACAAGCTTTATTAGGGTCCTTTGGGTAAACATACAATTTTTACAAACTAGGGACTTCAGATCGCACACAATTTTTGAGTTTTTGGATGATATATACCAAATTAGCTCTTAATTGACCTTAATAAGCTATTAGTTATCTTGTTATGCTATATTATGCTAGCATTTTGTCTACATTAAACTATGAGATAGGTATGCATTCCCTTATAAACAATGTAGGAAACTGAGGTACAAAGAGCTTAAATATTAAACAATTTAACAAAAATTACCCAATCAATTTAGAAGACAACTAGAAAACAAGTTTTTTAAATTACCAGCATCATTTGTATTTGTGTCACTCTAGGTTGATGTTTATGACACCACATGAAAAACACACACACATATATATACATATACACACACATACACACACACTCTGATAATAAATGATAGTAAACCTTACAAAATTAAGTAATGTTGCCTGTCTGATTAGACTAGCCTTGAGAAATTCTAAAAACAAGGCAATCATCTCATTTGGGAGGGAAACGTACCTGATTTCTACAGAGTTCTAAGATTTTTTAAAAACATTAGATAAGCCCTTTCAGGTCTAGAAATAAGTAAAAACAGAATACTCATTTAGTCATATTCCTTTCCAAGCAAGGTACTTTATATTATTTGTGTCTCAGTTTCCTAATGTTTGGAATAGGATAACAATACTTACCTCAGCTGTTGTGGTGAGTATTAAAAGAATTAATATACATAAATATACTTAGTCTTGTATCTGCCATAAAGTAAGGCTAGTAAGTATATACCAAGAGGGGAATACATGCATCAGCTCTGAAACTTCAATGGAAGGACTTCATACCCTATTAAGTAAGATATTCAATAATTTATTTAAGAAAATGATCTAACTGAAATCTAAGGGCTAATCATCTAAATTCTGAGTTACTCTGTATAGAGATGAGCCTAGATTTAAAGAGGCCAGTTTACCAAACACATTTTTTCCTTTGATTACATTTCCACGTGCCTGTCAAAGTTTGAGCATCTTAATGACAGGCTTATGGCCATAACTGCATACTTTACTGAAAATCATGACAACAACAGTAAATTGGACTTAAGAGATCAATTAAGAAAAAAAAAAAAAACTCTTTCCAGCAATAAGTAACAATCCAATTCTTATCCTTCTCACTGCAATCAAATGGGAAATGCAATGGAAAATGTGTTCAATAACTGATGCCAAACTCATTCAAAAATTGTGACACATTGCCGGAAAATAATGCTAAAAGGAGGGAAAAATCAGCTCTGCATTCTCTTTCCATTATGATGATCATTCAATAAACAGTTTTGCTGGCTTCTGGGATAGGTTTTTCAAGGATTTTACACGGAAAAAAAGTTTTGTCACTTTCAGGAAAGGTTTACCCTTTTAAAGAAGACCTATCCATTTGGGCAACATAGCACATTGCCACTATCCTCATATAAAGAACACATTCTGAACCCAAGACTCAGCAGACAACCAGAATCTATTCCATTCGCTTTCACAAAGGATGATAATTTTCTTGCCTTTAACGGGTTTAAGATGTTATCAAATGTCCTTCTCTGCCTATAGTGTCCATTGACCCATGTAGCTTAACTTTAGGGGTCACATCTCTAAAGGTTCTCTTTTTTCCTTCCAAAATTTTCTTCAGAAGGATCTAACATCAATTAGGCTTTCATATCAGGGTCTTACGTTCCTCTTTTCAGAGAAATGGATGCCCTTGCCAAAAAGAAAAGCCGCGCCAACTCGGGGGACAGACAGGCACAGCCCATCCTTGCTACTCGACACTGCGAGTGTCCAGCCAGGTCTGGCCATGCACGAAAGCGCACCGCACCACCCCTGCGGGTCTACAGATTCGTTCCACCACCGAGACCCAACGCCCCGAGGGAAGCTCCCCCAGCTGCTCACTCCTTGCAGCAGACCACTCACCTTGCTGGGCTCCCGCGTCCTCGAGCAGCAGCAGCAGGACAAGTAGGAGCAGGAAGAACAGAGGCATGGAGGAGGAGTTGGAGCAGGGAGGCGGGGAGCAGCAGCGGGAGAGGGGGAGCGCGGCCCGGGCGGGGGCGGCAATCGCGGCCCGGACTTGGGGACACTGCGGGCTGCGCCTGTTTCTCACCACCGCCCCGCTCGCCATCGCGGCGGCCAGCAGTCCGCCTGCATAGTGCGGGCGCCCCGGGGCCGCGGCAGCCCAGGAGGCAGCGGCGGCTGCGACCCGGAGAGCGAGAGGCAGCGCGCACCTCGCCCCGCGCCGGGACCCCTCCGCCCCTCACCCCGCTTTCGCCCCCTCCTCTTTCGTCCCTTCCCTCCGCTCCCCGCCCCGAGACCCCAGGCCGGAGAGCAGGGGAGGGGAGGGAAGGAACCGGGGTGCTCTAGCGCAGAGTGGCCACGGCAGAGCTGGGAGACGCGCCTCCTGAGCCGCGTTCCTCAGCCGAAGCTCCGCTAGCCGCGCTCGCCCGCGGCTCTGACTAGCTGGCAAGCGAGCTCACCGCCCGCTCCCTCGCTCTCCCTCTCGCGCGTGCTGGCCACGCCCCCTGACCCGCCACGGCCAATTCTCGGTCAGCTTCTGTCCGTCGCCTTCCACGTCACCCAATCAGCATACTCATTTGTCGGCTCCCCTCCAGCTCTCCCGCCCACTCCCTGAGCTCCCCCGCCCCTTATCGCCCTCCTCCAATCCCCTTCGGCCTTTGGAAGCGTCCCACCCACCTCCCCCAGACCGGGTCCCGCCCCGAAGCTCCGGCCCCCTAGCGCCCCGGCACTGCCTGCGCGCCTGTTATTGTTGGGACCGAAGCCTAAACCCATCCCGCTAGAGCGGCCGCTAGCTCTGGTCAATGACTTCCGGGACTTCCCCTAGCCGTTTTCTCCTAGCTCCTCGCGCCTGACTTGCTCATTGCTCCTCCCCCGCGGCACATCAGGCCACTGGAAGGGGTGGGAAACCTGGATCCTGGATGGTCGAACTGGGAGCTGAGTCTAGAGCTTTTTTTTTTTTAAATTAAAACTACAACCAATGTTGCGGCAACTCCGAGTTACTATAACAGATGCAATGTGAGCTATGATCCCACTACTGTACTGCAGTGTGGCCGACAGAGTGAGACCATGTGTCAATATATATATATTTTATGTTTCCAGTGTTCTGTACTATATACTATTTATTTTATATGAAATAAAGGGTAAAGCAAGATCAGTGCCCAGAAAGCAATTTAAACCTAACATCCTAACATGCATTGACCTTTCTACAAAGCGTAGGGCACCTGCTATTTGCTAATATCAGAGTCTTAACACCTGCAGCCATCCCAGAAATCTTGCAGGCTGAGTGTAGAACAGTGATGAAATGCAACATGAAGTCAGAAATGCGAGCTAATGAGAATCACAAACAATTTGAAGGGGACGGTAAGCTGATAGAGTGACAAAAGCAAGGTTTGAGAAAGGGGAAACCAAAGGACTACACAGTGATTTATTTTAGAGAGAAGAAAGTTTCCCCAGGGACGTTTTTAAAAGCTGTCCCCAAAGAATGATAATGCCATTAACAAATAGAAGAAACTGAAAGCGTTCAACAAATCATGTGGGAAATTAAGTTAATTTTGGACATGTTGAATTTGAGATATTAACTCACTAATAAGTACCAGATAGGTGAATATTTTGATCTAAAGTTCTGATTGAGGGGTATTTTGAAATTATGGGTCTGGGAAGCATAAATAGATGTGATTCTCAAAAACATAGAAGGGCCTAGTATCCTCAAATGAAAATCTGAGAGGTGAAGGTCATTTTTTTCAACCTTCCTTGCCTACTTCTCATGCAATAAGTCCTTCTACCAAATGTATTCAAATTTATTAAATGCTTAAGAAACACAACTGTGTTCTAAGCCTAACATAGGCATTGCATTTACAAAATTTATGTCCTGCTTACATTCTGGTGGAGGAGGCAAATATATAATCAAATCCATTGTTATCCCTGGTATGAGGAAGTATGAACTGGTGTTACAATACCATAGTAGAAGGAGTTAAAACAAACAAACAAAAAGAACAAAAACACAACACTGTTTGAAATTCCAGCTGTCTAGAATTAAAAAGAAAAAAAAGGAAAAAGGTGATCTCAGGTCAGAGGCAAAATAGGCTGGGTCACAGACGTGGTAATGAATGGTGTTCACCACAGAGCTGAATGAAGTCAACTTCAGCTGACTTAATAGGTGGAATTGGAGACTCCTCTGGAAAAGTTAGGGGCAAAGTCTAAGACGGGCCAAGAGTCAGGATTTTGTAACATTGAGAAATAACTAAAAGGTTCTAAGAAAGAGTGACATTATCAGATTTTTATTGTAGAAACCCAGGCAGGAGGAACACATTGGAATAAGAACAAGACTAAAATTCAGGGAGAGCCAGTCTGGATTTAAAGGGAGTGACAATGAGTCTGAATTGCATTGGCAGTGGACTTGGAAGGACTGACTTGGAGAAATATTTGTGGACCTAATGACTGATTAGATTTGGGGAATAAGAATGATTTGAGAAAGAACCTCAGATTTTTAGGTAGAAGGTAGATGTTGGGGGGCCTAATGTAGCCTTTTCCCTCTTCCTCCTCTTCTCACCTAAGACAAAAAGGATCTGGCTAGCCCATCCCTAAGAAATTAGTGCCACACTACCCTAACCTAATAGGCAAACTGTAGAATTTGCCAACTCCCAAGCCTCCAGATAAAGGTGGTCTCTAATACCCCAGTGGGCAGACACCCTCTTTGCACTGCCCAGGTAGTTCATCTCCCCTTTCAGTAAACCTGGCCTGAACATCTCCACTGTGGCCTCCTCTCTGGCCAGGCACAGTAGTTTAAACCTTTCAGTAGAGTCTTTCACATAGGAAGGAATATAAGGAGAAATAGTTTGTTTAGATAAGAAAGTAGAAAATAAAAATCATAAATTCAATATTGAACATATCAAGAATGATGTACTAAAGTGGCAAGCAGCCAGTTGTGGAGTAAGATTTCCAGGAGTGGACAGTCAATGAGACAACCCCTCTCATTTGTTGACTTCTCCTTTCACAGAGAGATATAACTTTGATGTAACAAGGGTGGTGACAGCCAGATATTATGAATCTGAGCCTGGCATTCTATTGATGACAGAGTACTGCACCAGAAGCAGAGAATTCACCTGGGAAATAGCACAGTTGTGGAAGCCTTTCTGAACAAGGCCAAACTTGGGCAATTAGCCACTGCATGAAAAGATCCAGACTACATACCCCTAAGGCAAGAGGAAGCAGTGCTTACATTTTCTTACTCCTGTTTTACTTACTATCTATTTTTTTTTGCAGTTTTTGACTGGGGCTGGGTTTGAACCCGCCACCTCCAGCATATGGCGCCGGCGCCCTACTCCTTTGAGCCACAGGTGCTGCCACTATCTACTATTTTAAAGGATTGTAAAAAGTGGGAAACAGAGAGGTAAAGAGGTTCTGAATGAGGTCCATGGTCAGGAAAGAAAAAGGGTACTAGGAGCAAACTGGAGTTATATTTAAAGCAGGGAAATATAAAGGTCTTGGTGACTGATGCCTTTTGACTATTTCTGTGTTATTTTGTGCTTCATTTTCCTGAGTTTTGCTTTTGAAGTGCAGTGTCTAGAACTCTAGCTAGTAACATCTGTGATGTCCTCTATTGCAGCATCTACAGATCATCTATAGAGGTGGGAGAGAGTTGCTGCTTTTGCTGCTGTATTCTATGATCATTGTCACTCTACTGACTTGTAAAAACAATGATATAAGGCTACTCTGACATGCCCAAAATTTCCTAATGGGACCTCACACCAAAGAAGTAGAACAGGCATTCATTTCTAGGACAAGGCCTGGGTAGAGTATACTGTTAGTCATATTACTTCTCTTACTCTCTGAATACTCCCCTAGTTAACTTTGTCATCATTCTTGCCTCTGGGACTTAGTTTACTTGAGGGCTGAAATCTTCTGAGGTAGTGGAAACACCACCTGTCTAGGACCATTACCACATGAACCAGATGTATGATCCAGGGACAGAACTGGGGAGTCTAAAGGAGACTCAAAGTGGATGTGTTTGGAGGAGCCATAAACAGGCCCAGACTACATACCCTTAAAGCAAGAGGCATCATCACAGCAGCCAGAGGCCTCCAGAAACTGAAGTGCCTCCTCCACAAGGCAAGCCAAGGTCCCAGTTCCTTCCTGTAGAATCTCAAAAGTATAGGAGCATTAGAGATTCCTTTGGGTACAAGGACCAACAGAGAAAACCCACCACAGCAGTATCTTCATTGCACATGAGTTCTTTGACATGGACTAGGACTTGTAGCAATTATATTCAACTCCATACATTGACTGATAAATGATTTAATGCTTTTGATGAAGGCTTTAGAAAAGACTGAACTTCAGGAAAGGATCACATGAGATAGTTAAATATGAAATGCTGGGAACTAAAATGTGTATCATTTTAATGTATTTATGGTTGTTGATTCCATGTTCAGATATTTAAAAATAAAAATAGATCTTCAACCTAAATTTTAATTCACCAGACCTCCCCCTTCTTTTCTTCTCTTCTCTCCTCTCCTCTTTTTCTCTTTCTTTCTTTTTCTCTTAATCAATAAAGAGTACAGTAATAAATAAAATGGAGTTAATCTATAGAGAAAAGGGAAAATATGAAAAGAATGATTACACTCTACTATTTCCACTTTCATATGAATCCCAGTTCAGTTGCTTACTAAGGAAATGAGAATGGAGGATGAGAACCTGGTGCCTTTGCTTCTGTCTATACAGAAACATCTGGGTTTTAATAGTATGATATGGTGAGAATCATTTGGCACCATCATTGTTTTTAAAGGTCCTTTAAGCATTAATGAAATAGAAGAGAGTCATTTAAAGTGGCATTTATACTAGAAAACTTAGGGTGATGGTATGTAATGAATCACTGGTGGGCTTTATCAGTAAGTACATATTTTTGGCAGGATAGCAGAAAGAGCGAATGAACAAGAATTTACTTTTGTGATCTTCCGGTAGGATGGGAGAAAAAGAAGACTGTGGCAGTTCTGGGGAAATATTTCAAACTTTAAAGACCACAGCCCTAGGATCCGGTTACTGTTCTCACAGGAGCATTTTCTGTGTCTTGTTGACTGTTTGGGCAAATGTTTATAGCCAAGTTTGTTACTACATGTCTGAATTCTGCTGAAGAGACATTTTTCCTTTCTGGGAACAGAAGTGGTTTGGATACATTTCTCTCTTTATCTTGCAAGCTTCTTTCAGTGAGTCATTTTGGTGAAATCTAACTCTCAGGTTTATTACTCATAGTTTCTTAAATTTTATAATGTTTAAAAAAGTTATTTGTTATCAGAGATTTAAGGCAAAAGTGCTGGGAACCTAATTTATTATAGAAGATATTTAATTTTTACGAGTGGCTAATAATGTTAAATATTTTTGTGAGATTAACATTGGCGTATGTCTGCAGCGTCACTAACTTTGATCATTCTTCATTTGCATCTTCATATTCTGCAACCACTTCTCCCTCTTTCTCCCTCTCTATCTCCTGCCCCAGTCTCTATCATAGTCTTTGGTTTTTCTAGGAATATAAGGAATTTAACTGATTCACTTTTTGTGTGTGTGGATCATAACAAGAAGGCTCCAGTCTAGTATTTTATCTCTGACCGATGATTCAAAGGATTTTAGTAAAAGAATGTGAAAACTGCTTGCCATAATATTAACATCATGCCTAAAAATTAGAGAATTAATTATACATAAATGGTTAACATAGCACTAAATTATGACTAGTGAACATACCAGAGTGTATGAGATAAGATGTGGGTATGCGGTAGCTACATGCTTCTCCTGCTGTATGCCTGTGTCCTTGCCTGTGGGACATTTGCTGGCAACACAGTTGAGAATTAAATGTACGGAGTCGAAATGCTATTTGGCTTCTGGGAAATTGAGGTTTGTGAGATCATGGAAACAGCCCTGGATCAGACTTACATATCCCACTTCTGCTCAAAAGTACTATATAATCTCCAACAGTGCTCCTAATTTCTCTAGGCCTCAGTCTCCTTTTAACAGAAGATGATTGGATTCTGCTATAAGTATAAAGTTTGATAATGCTTCTACATTTTCATTATTCACTTCTCCCTTCCATCTCACAGACAAATTCTAAGAACTTAATTTCCAAATTGCTACCTAATGTCGGAGGGGAAAGAAAGAAATACTAATGATTACAAAATCGTTCTCTGGGAAATATTAATAATTGTCTTTGCTGAACAGGAATGCACCTTACAGGATGTTTTTGATTTGGGAAGTAACATTTAGGGCCCCTGACCCCACTGCAGCAATGCCTGTGTAAGCTAGAACTAGATGAATAGCCCCTGTTCTGTTCTGTGAAAGAAGCAAACGAGACCTTGGAACTGGGAGGGTAGCCTTATTAGGAAGATGTGGGGAGGTCAGAGGAGATAAAGCTAGTCAGCAACTTGGTAGGTAGCTGGAGCCACTAAGAGGTGAGAAATACGATTTCCCAGTGGTTTAAATGCAAAGATGCATTTAAAAATAGAGAGATCTAATAAATAATTTCAAGTTGTTTGCTATATATGCTGAATTATAACTTCCTTGGCTTCCTCCCAAAGGCTCCATTATGTTCACTACAGTCACAGCCTTGATTGAGTGAATTTGGGGGAACAGGAGGAGGAGACATTCAGGCTTGAAGAAATGAAAACAGAGATCAAGGATTCCGAGGAATCAGGAGACTACTAAAACCAGAGGTTTTGAGAAACTTAAACCTCCACACCGCTCCCTACCCTTTTGACAAGAAACTAGGTTTCCATCTCTAGATAAGTCAGAATGTTTGGACAATTGACTGTAGCAAGCTAATGGTACATATTATACTAGAATAAGAAAATAACAGCATAGTAATTATACCCTTTCCCTCCCTCCCTCCTTCCTTCCTTCCTTTGAGGTGGGGTCTTGCTCTGTTACTCAGGCTGCAATGAAGTGGCATGATAACAGCTCACTGCAGCCTTAATCCTCCCACCTCAGCCTCTGGAGTAGCTGGGACTACAGGTATGAGCTGCTATACCGGTAAATTTTTTTTTAAGTGTTTTTCTAGATGAGCTCTTGTTATATTGCTCAGGCTGGTCTCAAAGTCCTGAACTCAAGCAGTCTTCCTGCCTCAGCTTCCCAAATAGCTGGGATTACAGGCATGAGCCACTACACATATATACTTTTTATTTTCTAAGAACCAAGAGAATAGAAACAGAAATGGGGAAATTTTTTCTGTTTAAAACACATAGATCACTTCTTTCAACTGTTCCTTTTGAAACCTTTCATTAAATTTTAATTCCAATCTGTTATGCTTAATCAGTCAATAAAATAGGAACTAATATTTTAAATAATAGCAATCCTTTAGAAATTTGGTGTTTAAAAGGAATACCTAATGATTTTAAAATAAAGAAGCATATCATCTTTTTTTATATCACATTCAC
This sequence comes from Perodicticus potto, assembly GCA_963574655.1. NCBI lineage: Eukaryota > Metazoa > Chordata > Mammalia > Primates > Lorisidae > Perodicticus > Perodicticus potto. The sequence continues at coordinate 3,138 of CAUYRH010038876.1, read as the reverse complement.
AGACTATGTTAGCCTGCCTAACACAGCAAGATATAAATGAGATGCAGAGTATGTTATACATTTTCATTTAAAGAGACCTTTTTATTTTTGGCATTCTATTAACCATGGTTTGTAAAATGATAGATTGTGAACTAAAGGAAATAATATATTATTCAGATTAATCTGACTTTCCATGAGCTTCTGCATTCATAATCAGGTTTTTAATATAAGTATTACTTTGACTGACATATACTATCATTTTGTTCTTAGTTAACATATTGCACAAAAGTGAAGATGTGAGAGATCTTTCTGAAGACTTGATTGCAGGCCAACATAATTCCTAAGAGAGAAACAAAGGAGAATATAATTTCCCTCACTTAGCTATTTTTTCTTTTAATCTTGAAGGACCATGTATGTCTAGTGCTTATAGAATTTTGAATAAATAGAACTATTTTCTTATCACATATCTGGCATCACTTACTGGTGATTCCTCTAAATAAATGCTTGGTTCCCATTTTTATTAATATTATAGATCTAAAGACATGTAGATTCATTTTGGATAAATATAATTCATATATTTGAGACACATCGCTTATACTATTTGACTTGGCTTAAATGAAGAGTTGGAGAATGGACTTTGTAGAAGTCATGTAGTAAAAAAAAAAAAAATACTGGATATCCTATTTGTTTGGGATTCAATTGGTTGGCACCTAGATATTAAGGGTCCCAATCTAATGACTAAAATCTAATGACAAAATCTATTTGTTTAGCTGTTTGATTTGAAATAAGCTTCCCCCCAATCAATTACCAGACATAAAGTATTTCAGTATTCACTTTAGTCTTTTTGTCATTTTCTATTATTTCCAAATAAATAAATAACTAATATTAAGAGAGTACAGTACTTCATTATCACACCATACACGTATTTACCCATAAAAATAGTCACTTTAGATATTACTAGTCACATATGCATGCAATTAATTAAATCACCTACAAAATAGTAGCCTCACCAAAGAGCCAGGCTGAATTAGTACCCCCCCCAATTTTATTTTTATAACGGCAACACTGTGTAGAATTAAATTGAAATCCTCTCCAAGAGACAAACTCATATAGCCATTCATGCACGTTTATGGCAACCATACATTTAGAGAAATTATAGTTATACATGGCCCAGAATAAAATTTTTAACACCATCTGTGCCCTAATGGAAAACAAAATGAAACAAACAAGCCATATTGGAAGACACATGAAAATATTATGTTCAATTCCCATCTGTAATCATATGTATCTTCTTTTCAAAGTTATTTCCCAACTTTTGTCTCTATGTATCATACATATGGGAAATTTAAGTTCTTTGTCTAACAAGGCTTTTTCCCGGTCCTGTGATTATTACCATAATTGTGGGTCTCGTTGCATTCTATCATATGAAATAAACCCACCTTTATTTTCCCAACCTAAATGGCTGATATTCATGAAAGGTAGAATGAATGTCCTCTAAGTATCTTCTTTAAAAAGTTGCTTGTGTGGACTCGACATAGTCAATGAATAGTAAGAAAACACTATTGAGGGGAATACATTATGAATTACCACTGACGATACCTTGAGACTGTAAAATGTCTTTGGGGGAAAAAAAGCAAGCAAGCTCAGAATTTTACATCCTACACCATGAAGGTTATTTTTTGCCAACAGGTTTCTAGATTGATTTAAAAATAAACTTCATAAAAATTATGACACTAAAGTTTACAGACTATAGAGTAAAATGAGCTACTTTACTGAGATGGGAAGTACTAACAGAATCACCTGGCAGGGCTTTTACAAGTCTTGAGAGTCTCCACTGGAAACCTGTAGCCTCCTTAAGTTGTGGTGGGAAAAATATTGAGAACCATTTGGTTAGGAGTTTAATTTTGACTAGCAGACTGTGTGAGTTCATAAGGATTTTTAAATTTTTCAGGTTTACATTTCAAAATCCTATGTGTCTGTTTCTGCCACCTAAACTTGTGTCCATCCTGGGCTGTTTATCTTACATATTCCCTCTCCTTTGATCCATTAATGGAATGTAGTTGACCCAGTGCCCTGTCTGTCACAATGTTGATTCACAGCCACAAGGAGCAATGGGCAGCAAGCCAGGCTGCACGTAGTGTCTAAACCCCGCAAGTCAGACATGGTGCTGGCTTAATAGGCCCCTCTGTCTTGAGCAAGCAGATTGCCTCTCACAGTCAGTATTGGCTTCTCATTGTAGGAATTAGTGCCTGTGCACTCAAAAGACTGTTTGTGATTGGGATTAGGTAGTCTCTTTACCAAATGAAGAATCATATAGTTTGTTACAGGGTCTGCTCCCATGCTCAGCAAGCCAGGCCAGAAGAGGGTGGGAAGAGGATTCATTTCAGTGAGCATTGATCTCTGCTAGGCATTTGATGCATCTGTTGTTGACTTCTCCTGGCATTGCTGGGAGATAAGTATAGTCATTCTCAGATACAGGAATACAGGTTCAGTGATTAGGCTGCAGCTCAGCTGGGTTGAGACTACAGGCCTGAATTGTGTGTTGTACCTACACTTCTCCATAGTGGAAGTATTTAGCACCACTCTTCTATTTCCAAGATTTACCACTAGCTTCTATCCTAAGACTCTTGTTTTTCTTTCTCTTCCTTAATCCTGAACATGGACTGTGCTCCCCCAAGATATCTTGGCCATCACTCTTGGCTGTTGAAGCATCTTGGATAGTCATGCTTAATTTTCCTTTCCTAATTTTAAAATATCCTGCCATTTCCTCTGGTTATGTATGCAGACTCTGGAGTTGGATATTCTGGGTTCACTTCCAGGCCCTGCTACTTAATAGCTGTGGTTTCTTAATCTATAAAATAGGGTTAGTAACAGACTCTCTTCATGGCGGTGTACAGAATTAAATTAGAGACACATGTAAAAGGTTTAGTGCAGTGCCTAGTAGAGAATCACTCAGCAGCTCGGCGCCTGTGGCTCAACGGGCTGGGGTGCCAGCCACGTACACCTGAGCTGGAGGGTTCTAATCCGGGCCTGCCAAACAACAATGACGGCTGCAACCAAAAAAGGGCTGGGCGTTGTGGCGGGCACCTGTAGTCCCAGCCACTTGGGAGGCAGAGGCAGGAGACTCGCTTGAGCCCAGGAATTGGAGGTTGCTGTGAG
>CAUYRH010038871.1:0-23834 GCA_963574655.1 Perodicticus potto | reverse complement strand
AAACCAGCGACAGCCTGCGTGTCCGTCACATGCAAAGGGTGAATGAAGCAGCGGAGTCTGAAGGATGAAATGCTGCAGTGCAGTTAAAGTAAAATGTTCATTTCACATACATTGTTAGACATACAATGCATACTATAGGTTGTTTACAAATGCCCGTATGCGTAGAATAAAAAGTAAACTGCGTCATAGTAGGGCTGAGTACATTGGATACTTTTTCTTCCATTCTTGAGATACTTTGCCCTACTATGAAGCTAATTTATAGCTTTCATATGAAGGCTATAACCCAACTATAGCACAAGAATATGGGGAAAGGGGCAAGGGAGGAGAGGGGAGGGGGGAGGTTGGGGTGGAGGGAGGGCAATTGGTGGGGCCACACCTACGGTGCATCTTAGAAGGGTACAGGTGAACCTTACTATATGCAGAATACAAATGTCTTCATACGATAACTAAGAAAATGCCACGAAGGCTATGTTAATCAGTTTGATGAAAATAGTTCAGATTGTATATGAAACCAGCACATCGTACCCCTTGATCGCACTTATGTACACAGCTATGATTTAATATTAAAAACAATAAAAAAAAAAAAGGAAACTGCGATGAGAAACAGCATGTGGAATCCGTAGGCATGGCCTTGGGGGTGGGCAGAGGAGGAGGGGCAGGAGCTTTTAAAACTTAATCTGTGACTTTGATTACCTTCATTTCAAAACATGTAAAGTAAAATGATAAAATGTGAACATTTGTTGGTTCTGGGAGTTGAGGCCCGGGTGGGATGTTTCCTCTGTACATTTTTGTGTTCTTAAAATTTTTCTAAAGAAATCAAATAGGACAAAGGTTGCTGGACGAGAAGAGAAGGTGGGAGGAGAGGAGGGGAGAGAGGCAGCCCGTGGAGGCGCCTGGGCTTCCCTTGCCCTCCCGGAGCCGCGACTCACCAGGTGGCTCCGTGCGGTTCCTGGGTATTGATTGGAGATTTCACTCTCTGCCCACAAGCTCCCTGGCGGCGTCTGCAGCAGTGGCTTGGATCATGAATGTTGTCATGGCCTAATATAATCCGGGCAGGGTGTGCAGAGAGCAGAATAGAAAACAGGTGGGGCCAGGAATGCAAGAGCCTGCTCCTAGGCCCAGCTGCACCTCAGGCTGGCTGTGTGGCCTTGGGTAGGTCACACACTCTCCCTTCCCTGCATACTAGCAAGGAGGGTCTGGCTGACTCTAAGGACAATTCTTAGGTCCCTAAGAATCTTCATCCCTGCATGCATCATTGGGAAGTTGAGGAAGACCTCCTGAGAAGGGAGAATCTGCTTGGGTTCTTGAGGGATAAGTAGGAGTTTGCAAGATAGAAGAAAGAAGTTCACTCTAGTTGGAGAAAATAGCATAGACAAGGTATAGAGGTGTAAAAGGGCCTGGCAAGCTCAGGAGGTTGTAAACAAGCCCATTTGGCTTACCCCTGCCCCATTCAAAGTGTTCTAGCATCTATAGCCTCCAGGGAACACCAGCTCAGCAACTGTCCAGAAGGGGCTGTGCCTACAGTTTCTCTTTTAAACCATCCCTCCCAGTCCCAAAGAGGTGGGGGGCCATTTGGGAAGGTTCGACCCTTTCTCAATCCTGCATGGCTTTCACTTTGGGTTCCAGTATGGGAAATAAAAAAAAAAAAAAGCAGTCCACTTCGCAGAGATATATGGCTGCTGCCAGTGACAGCAGAGCAAGCGCTGCCTTCTCCATTATCATTCGGGGCCAAATCAATATCAAAACAACCGAAGTCTAGACGCATAAATGTCAAACTATTTAACAAGAAGCAGTTAGTGCAGAAAAAAACACTTAAATGGCAATTGAGGAGGTCTGATGAGCCTTAAAGTAACTTAGGAGGATTTATGGAAGATAAAAACAGTTTAACTAAGCCTGGAGCCGAGCCCCTGGTGGCCCAGCACGGAGGCCGGGGCTTTATCTTCCCTGTCAGGCCACTGAGCAGGCTGCTTGGTCAGAGTGGAGGGAGCCCTAGTGCTTCTGGCTCATTTCCGCCTGGGCCGGGCTTCAGGTCTTGTTCTTATTGAGGATAACATAGTGCGAGGTCCCGCACCGCAGCCTGCTGTACAGCTGCCGGGCAGCTTCCCGCCCATCATGCGTTTAAATATACCCAGAGTGGCGACACGTCATGGCCACTGTGTTCCAGGCATACACATGACCTCTACGGTCTTCCCAACCACCCTCATTGCAGGAGAGGGAGGCTGCAAGCTGCCGTTCAAGGTCACAAATCCCTCTGATCCTGTACTCTGCCCGCCCAGCTATGCTGCCACACCCAAACCAGAACCAGTGTGGACTCACCTGGCTCCGTCAGTATGGTGTGTCTATAGCAGGGTGTGGCGTCCGACTGTCCCCAGGGAGGGGGGTGGCCTCCCACGAGGACCCGTCTCAAGTGCCCTAAATTGCCCACTTGCTATTTAGTGGGATCAATGGCGGCTTCTTAATTGTTGGTAATGACTTCAGGCCCATCCAATTATTGCCGCACTTAACAAGGGTCCGTAAATCTTCTTAAGTATAATGAGATTGGAATTGGAAAAGTGACTCAGGGTTCCGTGCCCGCACCACTGCCCTGCCCCCACCTGCTTCAATGGCAGAGCAATGCTTCCTTCAGATACCTGGCTGCCAGCAGCATCAGACAGAGCAGCAAATTCATAGTCATGACCAAGAATGTCCTTTGAAGGAGCCAAGGCAAAGGCTGGCAGCTTTTCATGCAATTCAGCTGAAGGCCTCAAGTGGTGACCAGCTTGCTGTGTCTTCTCGGAGCGGGCATAACCACAGTTCCCTCTCCTTTCTCCTTAACCCTAACCCTAACCAAAGCTGCCGCCCTGGTGCCACACGGCCTCTCTTATGGGTTTGTTGTGGCTCTATCTGTACCCTCACTGGACTGGGAAGCCCTCTGGGGTGGGCACGTCACCCTGCGCAGTGCCTGATATATACAGAAGGTGCTCAATAAAGGCTTTCTGGTGAATGAATAGAGAGATTTGTCTTTGAAATTCAAGGACCCCCCTTCTGGTAATGTAACAATGTAGATACCTGGAGAAAACATTCCCTTTCAGAATAACTTGAAATGTTGGATGAAATAAAAAAGCATTCTACACGTATTTTATATCTTTCATGTTAAATCTTTTAGAATCCGTATCTGAGCTAGCAGAAAAGTATGAGAAACCTTGATGGCCAGAAATGATGAGAAACAGAATCCTGGGAAGTAGGTAAGTGCAGAGGGCAAGGTTAAGGTTGAGGACACCTGTCCCTGTCTTGAGGGTCTCAGAGCCAAGCTTCAGGGTCCTCTATAATTGGGGGACAAGCTCAGGGTCCAGGCAGTTCGTAAGTCAGGACAGAGATCCCTATGTAAGATAGGACTTATGAAATGGGGCGAGCAGAAAGATAGAAGGAAGGTGGGAGCTCTGAGTAGAACAGAAAAAACTGAGAATTCCTCAGCGTGTGGGTAGACCCCTCACCCCATGACTACTGTGTGTCCGTGCCCCCACTCCAGAGAGAAGTAAAGGTCAAAGTCAGGGGTAAAGGGGTTCCCGGACGCTGAGGGAAAACGTGTCCATTCAGGAGAACACATTTCAACTCAGGCTTTAAACAATGTCTGTGCAGTGACCCACAATTAAGGAAGAAAGAAAAGAGAGAAAATATGAAAGAGAAGTCAACAAATGTGGGAAGAAGAGTGAGAGGCTCTACAGACCCCAAATTGAATCTCCAAGAGAAAAAACAAATGGAATGGGGAAGAGAAAATCTTTGAAATAACGAGGCAAGGATAAAATGACAAATTAAAAGATAAAGATAGGATGAGATATAAAAAATATGCTGTTCATGGAAGACACATTTATAACATAAGGACAGAAAAGATCAAAGGAAAAATAATGAGAAAGTCCATAGGAAACTGTTAGTCAAAAAAGCTGGTACAGCTACGATAATATCCACCAAATAGGCTTAATGGGAAAACACCGCTACGGATGACAAGAGGCACTGAATTCAAATAAAAGTTTCAATTGGACTATAATTTAAAACTTGTTTATGCTCTATAACAATTTCAAAATATATAAAGCAAACTTCTTCAGGCTACAAGGAGAGCTACAAAGAAATTAGACAAATCCTATCAGAGAGGGATATTGGAAAACACATTTGTAGTGGCTGGTGAATGAAGGAGATAAAAAATATCGTGTTGGTATAGACAACACGATTAACAAGCTTAATCTAATAAGCATATATAGATAGCTGCACCCAACAACTGGAAAATTCATACACTCCTCAAACGCCCGTGAAGTATCTATTTAAACATAATACTAGGCCATAAATAAAGCAAACCTCAATAAATTTCAAAGAACGGTCATCTAAGAGACCACATTCTCTGACCACAATGCAAGTAAGTTAACATGAATAAAACATTACGTGGGAAAACTTTAAAATGCACTTATAATTAGCCCATAAGTCAAAAAAGATATGGAAATTAGAGAATCCTAGAAAAGAATGGCGATAGAAATATTGCACATCAGAACTTCTTGGGAGCAGCGATAGCACTTCTTAGAAAAATAATTATAAGCTTAGACACTTATATTAGAAAGGAAGAAAGCTTAAAACTAATTGTCCAAGTAATCAAAAGAAAAGATGTCATGAGGGTAAGAAGAGAAATAATAAACACAATTACGAGCAGCTTTATAACGCAAAGTAAGAAAATGTAAGTGGCTGCCCAGATATCTAGAATGAATAAAATGCCAGACCTGACTTAAGAAGCAATAGAAAACACGTGTGGTCTCACAAGCATTAGAGAAATGGAACTGGTAATTTAAAATCCTCCCAGAAAGAAAACACAGTGCCTGTGTTTTATAGGTAAGTACAATCTAACATTCAAAGAGCAAATAACTCTTATCTTTCACAACTGTTTTGAGGTAATAGAAAAATAAGAAACATATATCAGCTCATTTTTGATATAAAATTGGGTAAATTAAGGCGTCACTCATGAACATAGACGTAAAAATCCAACCAAAAATAAAAGCAAATTGAATCCCACAGTGCATGAAAGGTACTAAGTCTTGATTCATTTGGTATTCATTCCAAGAATGCAATATTGCTATGAAATTAGAAATGTGGTTAATATAATTTACCACATAGATAGATAAAGGGAGAAAAATTTCCTATTTTCTGATCATCTTAACAGTTATTGAAAAAACTTTATAAAAATTCATGATGGAAATCCCTTTTTTAAAAAAAATCCATGGTATTAGCAGTGAAGGTTAGAATGGAACCTCTATAACAACAAAAACCAAGCAAAGAAATTTTATTAATATTTCAAACATAACAGTGATGAAACAATAAAGGAAGCCCCTTTAAGCTTAGTTTTATGTAACAGATTTCCTATCATCGTAACTTCTATTTACATTTGTTTGCCTTGTGTTAGACAATGCACTCAGGTAAGAACGATAAACAGGCAGTGTAACAATCATGAAGGAACAAATAGAATTATCATTATTTTTCTGCGCTGTAATTTTTTCATAAGAAATGAAAAAATCTAAGAGAATATATTAGGACTGATGACACACTCTATTAGTTTGTAGACATTATTATTAGTTTGTATATGTTAGTAGACATACTAATAAACTAAAGTTGTTCGTATAAATTGCATTCATACTCCGGTCGTAGTTAGAAAATGCGATTAAGGTATCATTTATAATAGTGACAAAAGAAGCAAACAGGAATACACCTGACCCAAGATATATGCAGGATCGTTAGGTACAAAATTATAAAAATAAACATTACTGGAGAGATGTAACAGATGTACAGACAAGAAGATTCACTATAACAAAAAGGTCAAGTATTCTGTAACTAATCTATAGACCCAATACAATTCTGATCAAATCCCCATCAGATCTGTTTTTGACAAAGCTTAATAAGCTAATTCTAAAATTTAGATGAAACAGTAAGTAGCCAAGATCCTCATGAAGAAGAAAGTGAGAAGGAGAGGAATTCACCTTACTGATGGTAAGGATTATTAAAAAATCAATAATAAAATGACAATGGCATTGGTGCCTAGATGAATGATAGCTAATTAAATGGAATAATGGAATTCATGGAAGCAGACCTGTGCGTACGCAGTGATACATATGATACTACACAGGTGGGAAGTAAATGACAGAACTGCTTCCCAGCCCTACCCCAGATCTGCTGGCTCAGAAATCAGGAGGTGGGACCCAGTGATCTGTGTCTGACTTCTGGGTCATTCTGATGCACGCTTGTTCAGCATCTGCCTTGGAGAAAATCTATGGCTGCTCATCAGAGATGGGTACCCATGAGGAGCCCCTGAGCACGAAGCTGCTTGGCATGGGGTGGGAGGAGCAGGCTGTCCTTGCTTTCCACCCACCTCCCCAGTTGCTCCTCCTCACACATTGGCCAGCTACTCCTGCTTTCTGAAATGTGTAGGTGTCGAAGCACCCAGCATCGGTAGGTGCTGGGGACACATCTCCCAACAGACAAACATCTCAGCCCGCATAGCAGGAGTGAGATAATGAACAAAAAGGAGGTCAAGGGGCTGATTCAGAGTGGGCAGCAGAGAGGTCTTCACTGGCTTTTCCCAAGTGCAACGGCCAGTCGCTACGGGCACTGGAGCGGAGAGAAGTCAGGGGAGAAAAGGGTGCTGTGGCTGCCGTTTCCAGAGTGGTCTTTAGGGGCAGAGGTGAAGTTGGGAGACCAGGGAGGAGGCTTTGTGGGGGATCTGGCCAAGCGACTCTGGGGGTACAGCTGGGGAGGAGTGGGAGGTGGGCTGTGGGGAGAGGTGGTAGGACTCAGGGAGCAGTTTGAAGGCTTAGCCAGCAGGACTTACTGGAAGCTCGGCTGTGGGTGGGGAGGACGAGGACAAGTGAGGGTGCTCTGGGAGGCACGTCCTGTCACAAGGCCGGGACATGGCTGCAGGACCACAGAGGCCAGGAGGTCAGTTTTGGACACTGGGGGTGACGATTTCTGTTGGGCACCCACATACAGATGCCAAGTGGGCAGCTGGCCCTGGGGCCAGAGCAGTTGTGATCTCCGGCCTCTGCCTGGTTTTGGTTCCTCCAGCTTGCTGTGTTGCTCCCTCTGGCCTCCTGGCTTTGCCATGTGCTAAGCCCTCTGCCTGGGTCCGCTTCCCTCCAGCCCCCCTGGTTAGTTCCTTATTCAGATCCCTGCCTGCCTCTCCCCCAGCTCTGTGACCAGCTCATGGTGGGCAAGGTCTTGCACGGTTCCTGGGATTATCTGCTGGCTCCTATGGGCAGCACTGCTTCTGTCTTCTTCCTTGCTGGTGGCCAGAGCCTCTTACAGCACCTGATCCACACAGCTCCTTCTTTGTGGGATGGATGGACGGGGGTATACCCTCAGGAGGAGCAGGAGGTGCTGCAAAGCTATGCTCTTTGCCACGGGCCTGGGGCTGGTCTCACTGCCAGCCACAGCCCCAGCGACTCCAGGGCTGGTGAGGCTCCCCATCACACCTCAGCTGTCACTTCCCAGGTGAGCAATAGAGGCCAGGGAATCTCTGAGGCAGCCCAGCAAGTTCCCATCCGCTAGAAGCTGCAGAGTTTGCTGACTCTTACCCCAGGTGTAGGCGAGTCCCTGGGGTTGCTGTAACAAATGTCCCTAAACTGTATGATTAAACAATCAGACCGAGTCTCTCACAGTTCTAAGGTCCAGAAGTCCAAAATGAGGCCCCTTCCTGCATCTTTCGGCTTCTGGTGGCTTCAGGCACCCTTGGCTTATGGTCACTCCAGCCTCTGCCTCTGTGGTTACATGGCTTCCTCCTCTTATAAGAACACCAGTCACTGGATTTAGGCTGCACCTGGTTAATCCAGGATGATCTCATTTCTAGACCTTTGCCTTAACTGCATCTGCAAATACCCTATTCCCAAATGAGGTTACATTCTAAGGTCTCGGGCAGACATGAATTTGGGGGACTATTCAATCAGCACACCAGCTCTCTCCTTATCTTATCGATCTCATTGATGCTCACTAAAGTCTGTCCCTCTGTCCGTGCCTGCCGCCCTCTGAGGCGGGGACGGTCTCAGCCTGCATCCCTGACTCTGCATTGCCCAAACCTGGCAGATGGTCCCTGCAGACGAAACAGGCAGTGCAGTGGGAGAAGTGCTGGCCTCAGAGTTGAACAGGTCTGGACTTGAACCCCTAGCTCTGCTAGGTCCAGCTGGGACCTCGGGAAGAAGCTGTTTCGCTGTCTGGGCCTCAGTTGGCTCATCTCAAAATGACAGCGACCTCATCTCCCTTCAGGGTTTGTCTGGAGTATGAAAACACAGGTGGCCATTCCTGTCTGTGGGTCCTCAGATTTAACCAGCAGTGGACCAAAAGTATTTGGGGAGAAAAATACAATAATGAAACACAATACAAATACAGTAGAATGCTATGCGACTTTTACATTGCCGTGGGCGGTGCAGATATAATCTAGGGCTGATTTACGAGGGAAATGTGCCCAGGTTACATGTGACAATGTGCCATTTTACATCAGGGACCTTGGCATCCATGGGTTTTGGTATCCAAGGGGGTCCTGGAGCCCATCTGAGGGATGACTATTGTGTATATCACCGGGCACATGACTCACACCCCATTAATGACAACTATCCTCCAAATCACTCATGGTTCTTGATTGTCCCCAGCAGGGAAGTGGGGAAACTCAGAATCCAGGAGGCCTGAGCAGGAAGGGCGTGCCATATCTTAGTCCTTACCTTGATGGGCAGGTGGGTGGCCCAGGAGACCCAGGTCAGCGGTCTTCCCACCAAGTCCTCATGAGGGAGGGAAATGCTTCCCTTGTGGGGAGGGGCAGGGACAGACAGCGAGCTTGTTTGAAAGAACACTTTGCCCACCCATTCTCGGAACAACCTGTCAGCAATTGATCGTGAGGCAACGCTGAAGAATTAGCTACTCCTGGTTTTGCCTCACTCCTACCTGGGCCCCTTGTCCCGCCCCTGCTCTGAGCTATTCTGGTTACTTGCATCATCTTTCTCATCAGAAAGAAATGATGTTTGCCTAAACTTAGAAGCTTTTCTGGGAAGAGAGGGTACGATGCGAAAGTCAGGGAGGACAAGTTGCCACCTCCTCTGCCACAGTGCAGACGCTCACAAAGCTCACACCTGGGAGAGAAGAGGGTGGAGGTTTTCTCTTCCAGGCTCTTCTGGGAGAGAGGAGAGAACCCTAGGGTGGAGCCCCATATGGAGGAAGCTGTGTGCCTGGCCTGCAGCGGCCAGGTGGGGACCCCCTGACAAGATGAAGAGGGTGTGATTATGCCTTTCTGTAATGGAATGTCCCCAGCACAGAAAGGGGGATGAGCCCAGAGACACACAGCCCATGAGAGAGACTGGATCGCACCCAGGTCCTCACTCAGGTCTCAGTGTACAGCCCCTCTTCTCTCTGCCAGAGAGAATGGCATTTTCCTTGTTGATGTCTCACAGTCCAGGCCCAAGTCTCCTGGTCCACATCCAGCTTTGGGTCCTGGCTGTCCTCTGTAAGTGGATGTTCAGAGGAAGAGTAGAGAAACCTATCAGGTCATTCAGGGGTAGCCTCAGCCTTCCAGGTTCTCCCAGAGCTTTTTCTACAATAGACCTGGGGCACTGCTCCTAAGCCAGGTCTGAAATTGAGCCTAGTGCCCTGCAGGGCCAGTGAGGACAGCCGCTGCCTGGGCTGGGGTCTGGCGCTGCGGTCCCAGTGCTCAGCTACCATGTCAATAAAGTAACCTCTGCGTCCCTCTCTGCACTGCTCTCCTCAGGTTCACTGGTCATCTCCCATTCCACTTGCTCTTCCACCACTAGGCCAGGGGGTCCAACATCCCACATCCTCGGAAAAACATACAAAGCTCCGGTCTGCTGGATCCCGCTAACCCCTGCCCCAGGAGGTTATGACTGAAGGAGAACCAGCAGGCACTGGGAGCTGTCCTGGGTGCTGATTGTGGCCGCTTCTCACCGACCTCCCCAAAGGTTGACCCCATCTCTGTCCTAATTGGTCCATTAGACCTTTCTGGTTTCTTGCCAGATTCAGTTGACATTTATAACTGCTCATGTCACTTGTCTAGCTCTTATTCACCAACATGCATTCACTGGTGCCAGCCACTGTGTTAGGTAGTGCAAAAAATAAAGAAACAGATTTGGCTTTGCCTTCAAGGAGCTCAAAGTTACATGGATGTACACAAGGGGGAATGTAGGGGAATGTCCTCTGGGCAGAAGGGCTCTAGAGCTGAAGGAGGTATGCAGGGGTCACGTTCCAGGCACCCTGACCTTAGCTGTTCAGAAATAGTTGCCCTGTGCCTGCTATGCCCCAGGCTCAGGCCATCCATAGAGGCTGCTGAAGAACTATAGATTCTCTTTACTGGTTGCCAATTGCCTATTTTTAAGACTTTTAGTGTTCACTCTTAACCTGAAGGCCTATTTTTACTGGGAATTGTATGGAAGATCCTAGAAGACTTCTTGAGCCTCTGTTTCTTTTCCTGTAAAACAGGAATAATTGCCTTGGTTGCTTTGAAGGACTGCCAGAAGATAAAGTATAATAATATATGTGAAAGCACTTGGGAAACAGCAAAGTCCTATATAAGAGTTAATATAAGTTTTGAGTCAGAAAGTCAAATCTTGCATACCAAATAATCTAACCAACATATTGAACATGTACCATAGCATTCCCACATCAAGGCTTTCAGATCTGGTCCCACCAATGACCTCTTGGACAGTCATGTCCTTCATAGATGCCTCATCTATGACCTTGGGAAAAGTGGCAGGTGCCTCACAGAGGTGCGATGGGGTCCACAGTAGTGGAGATCACTGTCTCTTCCTGAGCACACCTGTCCTCCCTCTCAGGTGAGGGCTTGCCTCCTGGGTAATTACTGCAGCCTCCTGTTCTCACTCCCCTACAACCCACTCTGTAAGGAAGGGCCAAGAAATCCTACAACACAAGTCAGATCTTGTCCCCACTGTTAAGCATCTAATGGCTCTCAAGGGATTGGGGGCAAGATGCAAAGTCCTCCTCCTCTCCCCAGCCTGGCTCTGTGCTCCAACAGTGTCCCCTCCCTGACCGGGTGTCCTCTCCTCTTTTCTCATGGCACTGAACTCACATAGTCATTTTTTCTTATTTCTGGGAGCTTGAGCTTCTTATCAGCTTTGTCTGGAACCTTCTCTATATCATCCTGCTGCTCCCCTCATTGGCCACCTCTCAACCCACCAGTCTTCTCTCTCCTGGTTGAGGAAGACACCCCCCTGCTGGGCAGGGCCCACCCCCAGCCACTTCTTTACTTGTCCCCAGGCTGGTGGATGGGACTTGACAATGATTGAAACAGTGTGGCATGGTGACTCGCACCTGTAATCCTAGCACTCTGGGAGGCTGAGGCAGGAGGATCGCTTGAGGTCCAGAGTTTGAGTCCAGCCTGCTCAAAGAAAGACCCAGTCTCTGCTAAAAATAGAAAAGTGAGCCAGTCATGGTGATATACAACTTTAGTTCCAGCTATTTGGGAGGATGAGGCATGAGGATCCCTTTAGCTCAGGAGTTTGAGGTTGTTGTGAGCTAGGATGAGGACATGGCACTCTAGTCTGTCTTAAAAAAAAAAAAAAGAAAAAGAAAAGAAAGGAAGAAAGAAAAAGAAAATGGTTAAAATGGTAAATTTTATGTCATATGCATTTTTCTAAGCATAACACAACGTGGAAAAAACGACTGAGAAGCCAACATTTCCAGCCTCACCCCCACTAAACATGGCAAATCTTAGCCTCCTGAGGTTGTGTGCCATAACTGTAGTAATCTGAGATGCATTGAAGATGGTCAAATCCATGAGTCTATAAAGATTAAACCAAAAACCTAATTGGCCACTACTGGAGGACACTGTTGGGAACATTCATGTGAATACATAATTTTATGTGAAATTGCTGGATCACATAGTGAGGAACTTTTTAATTGTATGAGAAACTGCCAAGCTGGTCTCCAAAGAGTTCCAGTTTCCTGAAATGCCTCTAGCAGGGTAAAGGAGTTCCAGTTGTTCCACATCCTCATCAAGTTTCATATTTTCAGTTTTTTAAAATTTTAATCATTCTCATGAGAATATGCTGGGGTCTCCTCGTGGTTTTAACTCGCACTTTTCTAAAGACTGATGATGTTGGGGTTCTTTTAATGCACTTGTTGACTAATAACATATTTTTCTCAGCTAAGTATTTATTCAAATCTCTTGCCCATTTTTTTTTTTTTTTTTTTTAGAGACAGAGTCTCACTTTGTCACCCTCAGTAGAGTGCCATGGCGTCACAGCTCACAGCAACCTCCAGCTCTTGGGCTTAGGCGATTCTCTTGCCTTCTCTTGCCTCAGCTTCATGAGTAGCTGGGACCACAGGTGCCCACCACAACGCCTGGCTATTTTTTTAATTGCAATTTGGCTGGGGCCAGGTTTGAACCTGCCACCCTCGGTTTATGGGGCCGACTCCTTACTCACTGAACCACAGGTGCCTCCCCTCTTGCCCAATTTTTAAATTTAGTTATCTTTTTATTGATTTGTCTGAGTTTTGAATATATATATATTCTGGATAAAAATTCTTTAGCAAGTATGTTTTAAAAATACTTTTTCCTGGTCTATGATTTTTCATTTTCTTTAAAACCTTTTTTTTTGCAAAGCAAAGTTTTTAATTTTTGTGAAGCCCAATTCATCAATCTTTTTCTTTATAGTTTGTTTTCATTAAGGATTTGTAGCTGGATATGGTGGCTCACACCTGTAATCCCAGCACTTTGGGAGATTGAGGTGGAAGGATTGGCTGAGGTCAGGAGTCTGAGACCAGCCTGAACAACCTTGCCTCTACAAAAAATAGAAAAATTAGCTGGGTGTTGTGGCAAACACCTGTAGTCCCAGCTACAAGGGAGTCTGAGGCAAAAGGATCAGGGGTCATTTGAGCCCATAAGTTTGAGGTTGTAGCGAGTTATGATGATGCCACTGTGCTCTAGAAGACAGAGCAAGACTCTGTCTCAAAGAAAAAAAAAATAATTTTTTTATCCCAAATTTAGTCTATCTCTCCCATTGTTTTCTTCTAGAAGTTTTATAGTTTTAGTCCTCTCATTTAGTTCTAAGTTTACTACAAGTTAATGGCACAGGACACACACTGTGGTTGGGGCAATCGATGGGTTCTAGACCAGTGATTCCTGTGACCTCTTAATGGTATTTGGGAAGATTAAGAAGAGCGAGAATTCCAGGTCAGCCCCTGATGATCACGGATAATGACATCAATAATTATCTTGTCAGAGATTTGACTGTCTACAAACCACTTTCTTGTCTGATCTGTATAACATCCTGATACAGGAGGAAGATTCTCCAGGACTTCTTTACTACAGGTAAAGAAGCTGAAACACAGAGAAAATCAGACGCCTCTCAGGGCCACACAGCTGGTGCAGGCGGAGCTCAGATTTGCACCTTGGTCTCTGCCTTTAGTCCCAGGGCAGTGTCTATTTCCTGCCATGGTTTCCTTACCCGCTTAGGTTTGCTTTGCACTTTGGTCTCAACCTGGTGACCCTTAACCTGGCAAAGCTAGAAAATGCCCACGTGTTCATTCCTTCTTCTGTTCCATTAACAGACACTGAAGGGGATCAATTGGTGGCTGTGGTGACAGGTGCAGAGCACTGGCTGACTTGGGTTCACAGCAGGTCCCAGCCGAGGCGTGGTGCGTCTCTGTCTGACGGGCACTCGGTCTTTATGAGTGCAGCCCACCGTGCCAGGGCTCTCTGCTCACCCTCCAGTGTGGCACTATTGAGGGTCCCAGCAGTGTCCAATGGCACACTTATAGCAGGGAAGCTAGAGAAGGATGTGATTAGGAAGTTTCTGTGGAGGGAACATAGATATAGCGCCTGGGTTAGCAGCCGCAGAGCTGTTACCACTTCAAGTCCTGATGGTAGTTACAGCAGAGACAGACAGAGAAAGAGAAAGGAGACATGGACAGAGACACGGGGCGGAAGGTCAGGGAGAAAGAGAAGAGCAGGAGAGAGGGAGCGGAGAGGCACGGGGAGAAGAGGGTGAGCAGGAGAGGGAGACAGAGAGAGACGGAGAGAAGGAAGAACTCAGGGGATGCCCCAGCTCAAGGCAGCCTTGGAAGGAAGAACCAGGGCCCCAAGGACCCAGACCTCACCCTTCTCTCTCCCTCTGATCTCCACTCAGGCTCCTCCTGGCAACACCCAACTGAAAAGTGCAGGTCGCAGAAGTCCAGTGACCAAAGCATGCAGCCAGCCTCACAGGCCCAGAGTTAAGGACAGAGAGAAGTGAAAGTGTCAGTTGAGAAACATTCAAGCTCGCCTCGGATGAAATGACCTCAAGTCACTCCGTGATTATTAGACCTATAATAAACATATAGGAGAATCCTCCCAACTTCCCCACACCAAGCGGAATGTGAGCAAGTAACTTCCCCTCTGCCTGGGTGCGTGCGTGTGTGCATGCTTGGGTGTATGCAAGTGTGTGCATGTATTAGGGGAGGGGAGCGGAAAGATCCCTGCGAGTGGGAAGCAGCCTGTCTCTGGGGTGTGTGAGCAGAGGCCAGATGAATCCTTTGGGTGGGAAAAGCCTGGCCTTCCAGAGAAGCCATGCAGGGTGGTGGGAAGCTCCAGCTTTGGCCCGCAGGCACCTGGGTTGAATCAGCAGCTCCTCCAGCTGTGGGGTGTGGGGCCAAAGACATCCCTGCAGGGAGCCTCCCTTGCCGCCTCTGAAATCAGGTGGAGTGAGCTTTCCACACAGGTTACTGGAGGTATTAAGCTGAGTTAAATGAATGAAGTGTCTGAAGGCTGCACTTCAATACTGTCCAGCTCCGTGAGTCCCTATCGAAGGCCTGTGGCCAGAGCTGCTTCCCTTTCAGAAACAACAGACCCTCCCACCACCATGGGGAGGTGTTCTCCAGCAAGCACATTTGAGGGTTGTGGGGGCCCAGACATTTGAAAAACATTTTAAGACATCTGAAGAACTCCAAAGACACGTGGCTTCGCTTAGGCCCCAACCAGGGCCGTCTTTCTTGTGGGATTTGGCCCTGTTCTCTCTTGGAGCCCAAGGAGCCAGGACGGGAAAATGAAAAACAAAGTTTTAAAGAATTATCTAAGCTTCTTTCCTTCCTAGCCGCCTCTTCTTCCTTTCAAGTTGACAGAAGAGAGCTTTGCCCCCTCCAGCTTTTGTGCAAATGTGAAATGGAGTGTCTTCACTGTACCGGGCACCACATTTGATTCCGATTTACGCCTGGAGTGTGATGACAAGAGCCCTTGGCCGATAATGGACGAGGCCGGGCTCCGGGCAGGGCGCAGCCCACGGCACCACCATCCGTCTTGCTGCTGTAGCTATCACCACACCGGTCAGCAGGTGATTACCGAGCCCAGCCCTGCTCGCGGCAGGGAAGCCCTGAGCCGTGGTGGCAACCCCAGCTGCTCGGCAAGGGAGAAATGACTGCACCACACTGGAGGGTTGGGGTCACTGCAGGGGAGCAAGGGACAGCACCCATGCTGGGTGGACACGTGGGCACTGAGATGTACTGACAAGGGGGAAGTAAGGTGGTGGCTGGAGCCACCCAAAGTCAGGTGGGCAGTGGCAAGACTGGGAGTCTGGCAAGGGCTGAGGACAACAGCACAGATTGCAGCCTTATATCCACTGCCCGTCCGTCTCCCACTGCCTTGGCCATGTAACCCAATGGTGCTCTTCCACTCTGGCTCTGGTCAGCCCTGTGACTTTCTTTTGCCAACAAAAGAAAGTGAAGTGGAAGTGGAAGTGAACAGTGCCAGCTGTGTGTCTTGGCCCCCAGAAGCTCAGTGTGCTTCTATATGCTTGCTGGTGCCTCTGCCTGCCCTGTGAACGTGTACCCAAGCCAGCCTGCTGCAGGGTGTGAGCCCACAGCAGAGTCATGCGTCCCCAGCTGCCTCGCTGAAGGCTGGCTAAGATTAGTAGAGTCCTTGCTCAGCCACTGGTCAGTCTCTGGCTCACCAGAGGCACTTGAGCAATAAATGGGCATTATCACATACTGCTGAGTTTGGGGTGGTTTGTTACTCAGCAGAAGCTAACCAGTACAGAGAGCTATTGTGGGTGAGTACACCCGGAAGCCTACCTTTTCCTTCCTTGTCACCTTTGTGTTATCCCCATCAGCTAGAGAGCACTATTTGATTCTCTCCAGGGGCCCTTCTACCCCTGGGTGCCCAGATTCTCCCAGCTCCTGGCTCCAGCCCCCCAACCACAAAGTACCACCCAGGACCCAAAAGAGTGCTACCTCCAGCTCTGCCACCTGCCAGCCACAGGTTCCTGATGGTTGAGGCATGGGTGTTAGTTGGCACCTGCTGGCCACAACAGCTGTGCAGATTACACTGCTGCAGGTAAAGTGCTGGATGCGTGGTTGGCACTAGGAAAATGGGGCCACTGCAGCAGTGCCACTTCAGGAGGCAGGAACAGCAGGGGGACCCCATCCTGGGCCCTCATTCCAGCCTCTGTGCACTGGCTGCTACCTGGGCTGGGCTGGATCTTTCTCCCCCTAGGACAGTGAGCAGGACAGACACTGCCAAGTGCAAATTTGATAACCAGACACCGTGCTGGGGCTCATGGACAGCCCAGCCTGCCTTTGATTCCAGGTTGTCTGGGCCAGCTGCTCTCTAACTGCTGAGGGTCTGTTTTCCATTTTGAGTTTGGCTGGGCCATCCTGTAGGGAAGATTGTTTTTCAGGCTCCAGCAGACAGAGTCATGGCAGGAAGAAAAGGCACTCTCAGCAGCCTTTCTCTGTGGTGGTTCCCCTAGCTCCCTGGGCTCCAGGAGGAAGAGGGGTGCTGGGAATCCCCCACATGCTGTGGGATGGAGACAAGGGTGCTCCAGGATGGGAAGAGCTCCCAGGGTGTCTCTGCAGGCCCTTGGCAGCTACTGTGGTCACCAACAGTATGATAGTATGTGAGGCCCACATGCCCAGTGTTTCCATTAGGCCTCGGGAGAGCATCAGATAGAGATTCTTAGAATGGATATTAACTTGGTGAAGGAGGAGAGGGTCTTGAACTTGAGTGGTTGCTCAGGGAATCTCAATGAAAAAATCAGTGGATTGGTGAATAGATGGATGAATAGGTGGAATAGGTGAGTGGCTGGGTGAATGGTGGGTGGGTGGATGCATAGACTGTTGGGTAGGAGGATGGATGGATAGGTGAGTGGGTAGGAGCATGGATGGATAGATGGGTGAGTAGGTGGATGGATGGATAGATGGGTGGGTAGGTGGATGGATGAATAGGTTGATGGGTGGATGAGTGGGGGGGGGTAAGTGGATGGATAGATCAATGGATGAGTGGGTAGATGGATGAGTGGATGGATGGGTGGGTGGGTGGATGGGTGAGTGGGCAGATAGGTGAGTGAGTGGATGGGGCTAAGAGGAGAGAAGGGTAGGTATATGGATGGGTAGATGGATGAATGGATGGATGGGTGGGTGGGTGGATGGATGAATAGGTTGATGGATGGATGAGTGGGGGGGTAGGTGGATGGATAGATCAATGGGTGAGTGGGTAGATGGATGAGTGGATGGATGGGTGGGTGGGTGGATGGATGAGTGGGCAGATAGGTGAGTGAGTGGATGGGGGTAAGAGGAGAGAAGGGTAGGTGTATGAATAGTGGGTGGATGGGTAGATGGATGAATTGAATTCCACTCTGACTCTAAAGAAGGGGCCCAAAATGTCCTCATCTGCATCATGTACATAGGACAATCATGAGCTTTGGCCTGCCTCCCTCTTAGGGTCAAACAGGGTAAGGATCTGTGAGTCCTGAGAGATGACAAAGTGGTATCATAAGAAGAAGCTGAAACTTGGAATTAGACTTGGAATCTTGGCCAAACTTCCTCTCTCTGTGTGAATCAGGATGTCAGTTCCCGAGGAGGTGAGGCCTCATCTCCTTGGTCATCTCTGCACTCTGACACTGCAGCTCCTCTTTGGACTGAATGATGCCCCCCTGAAGTTCATTATGTTGAAGCTCTGAACTTCCACATGATTGTATTTGGAGAGAGGGCTTTTAGGAGAGAATTAAGTTTAACTGAGATCTAGGGTGAGGTCCTCATGATAGGATTAAAGCCTTCACAAGAGGAGGGGCAGGCACCAGAGCTCGCTCTCTCCCTCCACGTGTGAAGACACAGAAAAAAGGCAGCAGTTTACAACCAGAAAGAGCTCTCTCCAGGAACTGAATTGGCTGTCATCTTGATCTTGGACTTTAGCCTCCAGAAGTGTAAGGAAATAAATACCTGCTATTTATATAAGCTGCCCAGTCTTGGTACTTTTTCATGGCAGCCTGAGCAGAATAATATAACATAATCATCACCAGCATCGGGCACACAATAGGACTCAAAAAAAGAAAAATGAATTCGCTGACTGAAAATCTCTGAGACTCAGTTGGCATAACTGGAAAATGGGGATAATAGCAGCCAATCTTCCCCAGAGTTGTTCTCCATTGTCAGCCAGACAGGCACTGTGGTAATGGGTTATTCCTATCATCATTAAGTGAAGGAACTTATGCAACAAGGAATCAGTAACAACACACCCATGTAATAACAGGCTGTGTCTTTAATTTCAGAATGTGTCTTACCTTCTTCACAGGACTTCTGTGGTTTGGTCAAACAGGTGGTCTCAAGGTGGTCTACTGCACTCTATGCTGTTACGGGGACCTCTCCCTCTGATCCTAAGTGTAGCCACCATGTCTCTCCTCGTGGTCACAGAAAGGCTGCCCCTATTCCATCCATCTCCTCCTCACACCATGGTGACCAAACAGCAAGCAAGGGTGACCTGTGGCCAAGGGGGCTCTTCTTCTTACTGATCAGGTGAGAAAGTGTCTCCAGATGCCTTCACATCTCATCCATTCTGTATAGGATTGAATTGCCATGACCTTGCTTCAAGGGTTGACAAACCTATTCTGTGAAGAGCCTGAGAGTAAATGGCTTTGGGAACTATATGATCTCTGCCTCAGCACTGCTGTTGTAGAATAAAAGCTGCCACAAGCTGTGAACAGTGGTGCACACCTATACCCCCAGCTATTCTGGAGGCCAAGGCAGGAGGATTGCTCCAGCCTTGGAGTTTGAAGCCAGCTTGGGCAGCAGCATACTGAGACCTTGTCACAGAAAAAAAAGAAAAAGAAAAAAGAAAAAAAAAGCAGCCATAAATGGACATGGCTGTGTTCCAATAAAACTTTATTTACAAAGAGAGGCGATGGGCAGGATTTGGCCCACAGGCTGAGTAATTTACTGACCTGAGCCACAGACCAAACATTGACCTCCAGTGGGGCTGGCCAGAGAACCTGCCAGTAGCACTGGAGCCAGCCCTGCAGTCTCCCTGGGGGGAGCCGCAGCCAGCACCAACTGACCTTCCTGGAAGGACTCCTTATGTCTCCACTGTGGGCAGCAGGGAATGATCTTCATCTGGGTGTGGCCTGGGTAGAATGTAGAACAGGGTTCTTGGAGGCCAAGACTGTCACACATATGGGGAACAGCAGAAGGGTCATGTGGGGTGGAGTGGTGGACATGAGGGCATGGCTTGCATTCTCAGTGTCTCTGCCCCTCCTCTGCCCCTCCTCCTGAGCCTCCTGTGCGGTCCAGGGGTCCACAGCCTGCCTCGGTGGTTTCAATAATTGAGCAAGTCTTGAAACCCTGCCATATCCTCCTTTTATTCTCCAAGGAGCCCTTTGAGATAGACAATAGGTGGGGAAGTGAGCTAAGGACTCATGTTGGGTCTGAGAGCTCACACCACTCACCTCTGCAAAAGTTGGGAGGAGACTGCGGCCAATAAGGGTGTAGAGAGCTCAGCTTCCCAGAGAGAAATCAGAACTTTCTCAGTGTGATGTGGTCCTGAGCGCCCAGACACGGCTCCCAGTGCTGGCCCTCAGACCTGGAGATTCTCTCCGGAGAAGCCACCCAGGAAACGTGGTGCGGAGACTGAGACACAGCTGCATGGTTTGCACGTACTGTCGTGACGTTTGCCATGGCAGCTTAAATCTCAGTTGAGGTAAAAGCAGACACACGTGCAGTGGTGAGAAGTGAGTCGGAGACACCGCAGACCCTTCCCCCAGCCCCACCCCCCAGTGTTAAACTTTTCTAGAACTGGAGGAAAAGAGCAACCAAGACGCCAACACGTCAGGGTGCAGACCAGCCACCCTCCCCGACCCTTCCAGTTCTGCACGGCCCTGTGTGTGTGCACGTTTACTTCCGCGCAATTTTTTCACGTATGTAGATTCAAATGGCCACCAACACAAGCAAGGTACAGGGCACTGTTTTTGACAACAACCACGAGCAGTACTTGAGTATCTATCATAAGGGACACCAGATGAAAAGATTCCGGTGTTGTGATTAAAATGCATCCAATCTGTTTTTCCTGCGTCTTGTGATAACCTCGGCAGGGTGGAGGCCCCTGCACCTATTTTACTGAGGAGGAAACTGAGGCTCAGAGAGTCAATGTCGAGAGCCTAGGGTCATCGAGGAGGAGGAGCCTGGGCAGGTGGGACAATGTCACAGCCGGTTCCTTCCCATGAGGCATGTATTTCCCGGGATTTGGGAGAATGCAGGAGCATTCTCTGGGGGTGGGGAGGCAATATGCAGCAGCATGCTGCACCCCGGCCTGCCGGCGCTCTCTGGCTGTCCCTGCCCGCTGTGATCCTTGGATGTGTCTGTGCCGCCTCTCTACCACACACACACTCGCATTCACGCCTGCACAGATATACAGGAAGAAAGCGAAAGCAAGAGATAATTAAGGAGGAAACAGTGTGGGATGCCGTGGGGGGCTTTTTTCTTTGTCTGGTTCTTGTATTTCCAAAGTCCTTCGCCAGGCTGTTTCCTCTGCGCTTAGTTCTTCCCCGCCAACTTCTTTCCGGGAGGCCTGGCCTGCGATCCCCCGCGCGGCCACCATGTGGCGCACTCTCCCCCGGGTGTGATAGTCCGTGGTCTCCGGTCCACCTCTCCCAGGAGTGTGTCAAGAGTGATTCTCCATGGTTCTCCTCCTAGGCCTTACTTTCAATACGCCTAGTAATTCCTTTAATTAAAAAAACTATTAACGGTGGAAAATTCTTCACAAGAGATTATGTTCATTTTCCTATTCCAACAATTGGGTAAATCACCACGTGTCATGCTGAGCTCAAGGAGAGGGTGCTGTAGGTGCAGTTTCCAACCACTCTCCGTTTCTGGCCAGGTGGGCGGCTTGGGCAAGTGATGCCCACATGTCCAGCCTCTCCAGTGGGGCTGGCCAGAGAACCTGCCAGTAGCACTGGAGTCAGCCCTGCAGTCTGCACCGACTGACCTTCCTGGAAGGACTTCCTCTATCTCCACTGTGGGCAGCAGTAAATGACCTCAGAGCTTTCCGGCTTTCTGAGCTGACCCCTGGAAAGCATGAGGAAGTGCGTGTTGGCAGCAGCCTGGGACTGAAGGGGCACCTTGCTCAAACCCAGACTGACGACAACACCAAACCCAACCTGTTTCCTTGAGAAGGAAAATGCCCCTGCTGTCCAGGAGGAAGTGATCACAATTGAACGTGGCCCTCCTCTGCATGTGTGTGGAGAGTGAGGAAGAAGCAGATGGCTGGATTCGTTTAGTGCATGAGGCGTGGAAAGACATTTCTTTTTTTCTTTTTTAAGACAGAATCTCAAGCTGTCACCCTGGGTAGAGTGCCGTGGCACCATAGCTCACAGCAGCCTCAAACTCTTGGGCTTAAGCGATCCTCTTGCCTTAGCCTCCCAAGCAGCTGGTAGTATAGGTGCCGGCCACCGTGCCTGGCTATTTTTAGAGACGGGGTCTCTCTCTTGCTCTGGCTGGTCTTGAACTCCTGAATTCAAGCGCTCCACCTGCCTCAGCCTCCCAGAGTGCTAGGATTACAGGTATGAGCCTCCACGCTTAGCAGAAATGTCATTTTAAAAGATACTTTCATTCCAAAAGAATGTGCTGAGGACTCACTTTGTGCTGGGCCAGGGGCCAGTGCTGGGCAGAGTGGGCAGGTGGCAATGAAGTGTAAAGGGAAAGACAGACAGAAGGACCCAGGTGGCGTGACGCATGGGAGGGGGCATGAGAAGACCCTGACCGGGACTTAGAGGTGGGGGAGGCTTCCCAGATAGGACATCCAAATCTTCAAGGCTGGTGGGGTTAAGAACCAAGCAGGCAAAGAAGGAGGAACACTCATGGTGCCCAGGTGCCAGGAGCACACATGTATGGTTTGGGTCATGGAGGCTGGGTCAGGTTGGCAGTGGTCAGGCTTCCTGTGGGACACCCTACTGGCCCTCAGCTGCATCCTGACCAGCTGTGCAACCATAACCCTTACTTATTCCTTACTCTCTCCCAGGCTCGGTTTCCTTATCTGTAAATGGGGATGATATTATCTCCCTCTGGGGCTGATATCTAGAGGGGGTGTGCTATAGGGAGTAGGGCTGTGGTGTCCAAGGAGGCCCCAGCACGGATGAGCCACTTCCAGGCTTCCCCTGCCCGGGAGCGATGTCTGATCTCACAGGAGAGCAGGTGGCCCGAGCCTTCGCTCCGCACAGCCACTTCTCCTTTTCCCAGAGGCTTGTTCACCAGTGAGTCCTCCTATGTTCCCTGGAGGAGCAGCTGCTCACCTTCCTCTGCCCTGCCCAATTGGGGTCTACTGAGTCACCAGCAGAGTCCTTGCTGCCTGCTAGGATTCTAGGCCTGTGGTGCAATTACCGGCTCTGTTCCCATTTGGAACACCTGAGCTCCTCACTCTGACCTGTTCACCTGCGCTGAGAACACCAGTATTCTCCAGCCCTGGGCCTGCTGGCTGCACCAGGGCAGTCAGGGGGCCTGAGGGGCCCCTGAGCTGTGAATGGGATACCTGGGGACAATGGGCATACAGAGCCCTCAGGGGTCAGGCCAGAGTCGGATCCTCTGAAATGGAGGTGTTGGAGGAGGCCATCCTTGCAATCCTGTGGTCTATGTGTCAGCGTTTGTGATCTGGGTCCGGTGACACAGGCAGACAGGGTGATACTGAGAGAGAATGTTCTCATGCCTGACTAAAGAAAAGCTGAGTAAGAACTAGGAGGCTTCTAGATCAAAGCCTGCCGTGAGGGTCATTGTTACACCCCTGCCTGACACTGGGCATGCTGCTCCTGGAGCAAGAGGATGCCCCAGAGAACAGGGAGGCAGGACCTGCCTGCGTGGAGCTCGCCCTCTGTCTCTGAAAACTGATTCACAAAAACAGCAACAGACGCTGTGGACAGGAGGGGGGGGTAAGCAAAGGGGCAGTAGAGGGGTGGGCAGCTCACAGGCTGCTGTAGGGCTGAGTCAGGCAGTCGGAGCGTGAGCTGAGCAAAGACCCCCAGTGGCCGAGGGAGATGCCTGGGCCACAGGCAGGAGCAGCCACGAGGGCAGAGGTCTGGGGTAGATTGTGCTGTGTGTCTGGGACATGCCAGGGCCAGTGCGGCTGGGGTGGGGAAGAAGAGGCTGTATAGTAAGCCGGGTCACGGATATGTGGGGCTGGACCACACAGGGCTTTGGGATCAGCATGTGATTTTCAGTTTGTTCTCTGAGTAAAGCCAAGACATGGCAAGGCTTTGAACAGTAGGGATGGGCCCACTTGGTGTTTTATGACCATGTGTGATCTACAGGGCAGGTCTAGATCCTGGCAGACTCTTCCTGGGACTCTGCTTTTGCTAAGTAGAGATGCTGGCGGGCTATAAGCAGAAGAGGACAGGTGGGGGTGCATTTTAAGCCCTGTGGTGGCCTGGAGGACAGATTGCCAATTTGAGGAAAGATTCACATGCACCCAAGAACAGGAGGTCAGCCTGTCAGGTGCACTGTTGCGCAAGTAAGTCACATTTATATCCTGGCTGCTGACGGGTCCTCTGCGTGTTGCATTAGGTTGTGACACCTTGGTCCAGACACTCACT